>SJJU01008762.1:0-15065 GCA_012932125.1 Conopomorpha cramerella | reverse complement strand
AACATTTGATGCGGCAATGGACTGAACAAATACAACAATTCTATTTCGATGAAACAATTACTTCAATAGCACTATTATTAGCCCCTAGGTTTTCAAGCTTTGTTTTTAACCAATAACGTACGCACTGAAATGTCACGAACCCTCTAGCTACTGATGACTGTACAATGTACCAAGCTCACCAAGCAGGATTCCTGTGCGGATTGGTGGACCCCAATGAGAAGTTTTCTAAAAATCAATCGATCAAAGATAGTTGAAATCGAAAGAGCTACTATTTTATTCTATGATCTTCATCTTCGGACTCGATCTTTTTTTGATTTTGTTTTTAAATAAACTTTTTTTTTATTTTGCTGGATGACTTTCGGGGGGAGATTCCGCTAGATTCAGGAAGTCGGGTAAAAGGTTCATCATCATCATCATCAAGCTCATCACCACCCAACGCCTACCAGCTTTTCGACGACACTAGGTATTCTAGTATGTCGGCGAAGCTCCTTGTCTGGTTTATGATTGCGCCAAGATAACGTATAGGTATCCCCTAACCATACATTGTAGTTTTAAACTTATGGATCAAAGGTGAGATCTTAGGTAGATCAGGGCATCTAGTATAGGTCTAGTCAGTCTTGTATAGGGATTCTGCGTGTAAGAGGACCCGGACGTTTCTAAAACCATTGCTCGGAGTCCTATTACACACAGTATACAAGGTCAATTTAAAAATTATAACGACTAACGCTACATACAAACTTTCCCCAACAAAAACGAAATAAAAATTAGCTCTTATAAAGTGGCAATCAGCTGATCGAAAAGTTTCCAAGAAGAAATATTTTTTTTCGTTTTTGACATCGCTACATTTTTTAATTGACCTTGTATACTGCGTAATGCGCTGACTGACTACCCCCAGTTTCGCCAACGTTTTTGATTTAACGTTCGATATTTGAAGGAAGGAGTGAGAGGGAGGTGTTCCTGTTGTTTAATTTTCAGTTTAGCCGACGTAAATTGGCGCAGTCTTAAAAAAAAATATTACGATTTTGTTGTTTATTTGTTTCATACATTTTTATTTACTTAAATCTTAGTTTCACTGGACATTCAACAAACTAGTTTTGATTGGTTTACAGTAAAGTGTACTTAGTTAAATGATTGGAGACGCAGTAGTTTACCAGCTGTTTGCTGTTGCAAAATTAAGTTAAAGTAAAATATTATAGTGACGTTCAGATCCAATCAACAATACCGTTCCAAAACTACTAAGTATAGGCATTTTGTATTGGTTTATGTTATGTATTTACAATACTGACATTTAAAAATATAGTAAGTAGTAGACACTAGTGGTTACTACTTGGTTGGCTTGCTCTTGGTATCAGTCTGGCTGCAGGTGGTACTAGCCTTTTTTTTGCCGTCGCCATTTTTGCAGCCGGCAATGCTAGCAATTGCTTGAATTATGAGACCTGGCTTTCCATTTCCTCCCATTAAGAGACCGTCACCTCCAGAACCACCGTTAGTCCCATTGCCACCAAATAAGAGACCATCGCCGCCATCGCCGCCTTTCTCACCGCTTCCACCATTTCCTCCAGCTATGATACCGTTTCCTCCATCACCACCTACTTCTCCTTTACCACCTGACCCTCCGATCAAGAGACCATTGCCGCCATCGCCACCATTGCCAGCTGTACCGGCGTCCCCTCCGTTTCCTCCAGAGCCTCCACTGCTGCCGCTTCCACCGTTTCCTCCAGATCCTCCCTTGCCACCATTTCCTCCGTTGGTTCCAATAATTCCAGAGCTTCCATTTCCGCCGTTGCCGCCATTTCCCCCATCCCCTCCATCGCCACCAGATCCTGCTGTTTTTGTAGATCCAGATCCTGCTGTCCTGCCCCCATCTCCTGTTTTGCTGGCCGATCCATTATCCCCTGTGTTGCTTTCGGATCCACCATTGCCACCAACTCCAAGTTCCACACTATCGTCTCCGGCAGCTCCACTATCTCCATTAGACTTGTCTCCGCTGGTTGTCTGCCTTTTCCTGCAACTTTTTCTGGAACCAGACTTGCTCTCACGTCCACCTTTATCTGTATAATGAAATAAAAGACAAATACCATGTAAGTAAACATCAGGCGATCTTCAAATCAGTTTCATTGACATCGGAATAAATAGTGAGTCTTCGCACTTAAAAGTTTTAATTACTCGGATATAGTTGAATGCAAAAAGATTGAACTATTATTATTAGAAACCAAAAACTTACCAAAACATGGACTGCACTCGATGGCTGCTAGCTGAATGAAAAAACAAATATTTGAGATGAGTAAGTGATCAACGAAAAAACGGCAAGGGTTGGACTTACATTTGTCACATGAGACACTAGACTTGATTTGAGAAGGGATCATTTATTTACATAGATTATTGAGGTAATTAGTATAATAGTACAGTTACAATGAGACCATGACACTGTGCATTAAAATTATTTCTTTCTAGATGTAATTTCACACTTAAATGGGGGTTTTATGCACATCTATAAATTGTTCACATATTATTCGAATAATGTCAGAAAACGCTGAAATTTAATAAAAAATTAAAGATTACTCACCATTACGAGCATACACAGGTAGATAAAAGCCAAGTGTCTCATATTGAAATGTAGAAAGACTAAAGAAAAAAAAATGTTAAACCTTCAGTGGTAGTCTATATATGAAAGTTCACAACAATGTATTTGCTTTGCCGCATAGATGATACAATAAAATACTTTATAAAGACAAACACAGTTTATTCGCACAGCTACAGTTGTATTATACTATTGTGATGCAAAAAATCTACAGGTTGTTGTTGTGACGTCTGATCTACTATTTTCAATTCTTTTCTCTTTCTATCAATTACTTTAGACTACCTTTTCATTAAATTTTTCACTTGAGGTCTGTCCTCAAAAAAATATCAGCAGCGCGACACAACTCCAAAATAGTGTCTTCGTAATAAGTTCTTTACGTAAGTCTATTTTTTTGCATTAGTTCTAGCTTTGTTAAAGTCAGCACAACTATGCATCCTGTACATAAGGCTAATAATCTAGTTCTTACGGGTTATCCTTTCAAGTTAACTTACTTAGTAATAGAACGTTCGTCTATGCGTACACATGTTCTAGCTAAATGATTTCTTTGATAGCGGCTTTTGTTAGGTTAACTAAAGTTTTCACCGTAATAGAACACAACACTCCTTAACATCAGGCAGGATGTTGTTCAGACATTGTTTTATAGTGTTAAAAAAATATATCTTCAAATTTTATTTTTTTAATATCTGTCCAGAAATTGGTTCAGTTACCGACTAATAGTTAAAGAGGATTCTGCTAATTCTACAATCATTAACATCAGCTCTTGTAACGCTCGTCTTGAAGTTAAAGGTTTCTTCGTGGATTCTATTTACATCACTTTCCCTAAGATTCCTTCCTTTCCTTCGTTTTCGTCTTCTTCTGCCTATCGTTTTTACCAACCCTCTGTCAGGGCTTGGGGGAGTACGGATCCGGTTTTATTAATTTGGCATTAGTGTCTATTACTGGATGGTTATCTGATTCTCCAACCTCATATTTATATTCATAATTATTCATTTATTGTGCTTCCATGTGTACATTTACGATGGTAAGTATGTTGGATATAGTCCAACATGAACCATTATGGGAACATTAGGGTACCCCTAACAGGGTAAATAAATCTGGGGAAGTTGTAGCTGGTATCTATTTCATCATCTCAACCATTTTTTGTTGACAAGTCGGCTTTACGATAACTCTCCAGAAGGTCCCACAGTTTAACGTGCTAACCGAAACATGGAGACCGGGTAAACGACCCTTACTTTTGCCTTTATGGCTCTTGACTTGACTTGATCCTAATATGTTCAAGCTCGGTTAAGTACCGAGCCGGAGCATTGTCTCAACGGTGGTATAGATTAAGAAAGTCTGCGGGAATAAATTATACTTAATTAACATTGTCAAGAATGTTATTTGCATCATAATAAACAACTGCAACATATTATTCCATGCTCTGTTTATACTTCCAATTGTTTCATCCTCGTCTAATAATACAACAGATAAATGAGAGCAAACAATAAGCTGAGGATAATTTCTATATAAGAGTATGTTTTGCAGTTCAAAGGATTACAATCTTACTTTACCTTGTAATACACTCTCGCTAATACACTCTTCGAATATGAAACACATAGTTTTCAGTAGCTTCTGTTTGATCTTGATGGTAATACTTGATTGATTTTCTTTTGTTTACTACTTATCTAATACTTTTGTGTCCCAAATTATCGATGTCCAAATGTATTTGTCCTTGTGCTTTAATTAAGTTATATTATTCATATTAATTACACACTAGATCGTTGTACCTATTGTTAAATTGATTGACCTAAGGGCATGATTTTACCACAAACACTTGTTTATTAAGCAACAATAACTATTGTGAAATCTTTTCATTTCTTGCTCTAAACACTGATTTTCTTTCAACAGCTGACAGTGGTCCTGGGCAACCCATGTCCGGGTAAGTTTACACCATATTTTCTTTTTAATTTATTTTCATACATTCAGTGATTATATTTAAAAAAAATCATAAATGAGAGGCCAATTTCCAGCAGTTGTCGAGTATCGGCTAATGATGATGAAATTCGTAACAAGAAAGATTCATCTTAATATTATGAACCATGTTTTGATCACAACAAAGCATAATCGAAGATGTATTTATTTTAGAATTGTCTTTTTGCAGGAAGCTGCGATAATGGAGGCACACAAGGAGAAGGTGACGGCCAGCAGTGCTGTGGCAACGGTATGTGCTTACTAAGTAGTCATTTATACAATTACCAACGCCAGATACAGTCTCTATCTGGTTAAAAATCAAAATATTAGACAAAATCGAAAATTCACCAAGGTTTGCGTAAAAGACAATAAAAGAGATATCCATGGTATGAACTGACCATTAAGCACTGATGCTCCTGTATGTATCGAAAGATACTGTCCTTCCTTCATTCTGCATTTGCTTATAGAAAGTATTTTGAAGCCATTTTTATTGTTCCCCCTTACTTGTTACACAATGTTCTCTCCTTAACTATCCATTTAACATTTCCTTGACGTGCGCAAGACAACAGATCACAGTGGCGTGCAATTGGAGAGGCCTATGTCCAGCAGTGGACAAGTATGGGCTGATGATGATGATGATGATGCGCAAGACAAAACAGTGTAAATAAGTATTGTGTTATGTCCTGCAGGTGGTTCGGGAGACAGCTCGAACACGAGCGGCAACAGCGGCATCCTTAACGGCTTTCTGACTGGCAACACTCACGAGAAATCGGACCGCGTACATTTGGGAGATACTTCTTAGGAAAGATATCGGAATTATTCAATGACTGAATTCATAATTTTGCTGATCTCTGGATTCCAACAATTTGTGTTGATTCAACAAAGGGTATCTCGATTTTTTTTTCCTTGGAGTCATTATTTAATTTAGTCATTCAGCCTCCATGTCATTAGCATTATTACGTACAATATAGGTGTAAATAAAAATTAATATTATGAAACATCAAATCTTTTCTTATTTCATCACTTTTAGCAAAACAAGTAGAAATGGTGCAAGACCCGAAGAAATGTCCTTCCTGGCTGTACTCTAGCCAGTGCAGCTTTGTGGACACTCAACTTAGACAATAAATAAAATATTTATTGTTGTTAGCCGACGTGCGGGATTCCCAAAAGGTCTAAGCTGGGTGTTAACATTTAGCCACAATAGGCTGCTCTCGTTTAATCATCTAAATAAATAAATATTTTACAACAACACACACATTGCCTTCATTCCCATGTTAAGTAGCTAAAGCACTTGTGTTATGGCAATTCAGATAACGAGATATATTTACTAAATACTTTTTTTTCTTTTAAATACATTCTTATATAAATAAAACACCCAGACACATCCAACAAGTACTTAAAAGCTCATCACCTAAATACTTGACAGCGGTGGGAATCGGACCCACGACCCTACGGGGCAGAGGCAGACATGCTGACCACTATGCCAACGGGCCCGTCATCTATGGTAGCTCACCCACTATTTACTACTCCCCTACGAGTAGCGAGGCGAGAATGTAAACGAAAGGCCGCGTCTTGCCTCACTCCTCGTCTCGTCATTCGCAGAAGCGGTTTTTTGGGCACGAGTCAAAGGACATCGGAGCAAACGCGAGTGTACTAGATGAACGCATTATGACAGTTTGCGATGAAACATGCTTGCCTCTACCCGTGACTTGAAGGTGCTAAAGACTATACTGCAGTAAGCCAGACTCCAGCAACATTTCACAAACTAGCACGACATCTTACTAATATTATAAATGGGAAAATGAGTTAGTTTGTTTGTTCCGCTTTCACGCCGTAACTACTCAACCCATTGCTTTGAAATTTTGCAGACGTATAGTAAGAAGTCCGGTTTAAATAATAGGGTACTTTTTATCCCGGTAAAAATTGATATTCCCGAGGGAAAACAAAAATATTCCTTTATACCGCAATATAACAGAAGTCAACGCGGGCGAAGCCGCGGACGGAAAGCTAGTATTAAATATTGCGCGTGTGGTTATATTCAGGGCTTTTCCCGAAAGGCGGTGCAAAGTCTAAAGAAGTGATAGGTCAGTTAAACGTATAATGTTTTTGAGACGGTAATCAGTACCCATAGCTTAGAAGCCGTCGTCTGCAAGACGTGTCGGGCACCCGGGGTATATTACCATAGTTTTTGACTGTCAAAATGTATGGGCAACCGACGCGACGCGCATCTCCACGTGTCCCTAAGTGAGGCCTAAGAAATTAACGACATCTAAATGGTTGATCATCATCACTATCAAATAACTGGCTGCGTGAATATACTTTCGATGCGTGGAGGTGAATAATAGATAATGTAAATATTTGAAAAGTCACTAATAGAAGATCATACTTACTTACTATTATCTTGTATTAGTAATACTTACTTACTTGAGTTATAATGTCAGTTCGCGTTTTTTTTTCAAAAACGTGAATACTTATTTGGAAGCACCACAGTGGAGAGGTTTAGGTATTTCACTTCCATATGGATAGTAAACAAAATGTACATTTTATAAAGATCTATATTGTCATTTACTAAATAAATACTTATCTAATGGCTTTATAATACATTATGAGATTGGACTTTTGGTGTCATTAATTAATTAATTTAGAGAAATTGTGAAACGAACAAAACCGTTCCTATAATTTACGAGGATTGGTTTACTGATGGTTAAGCTTCAGTTTCATTAGGTACGTTGCATCATTTTATACATATAATATAATGACGATAGGGTCGTATTTGTTTCACAATTGGGAGTCTTCACTAGATTTGAAAGATTTAGTGTTATTGATGAATATTTTCTTGCGAAAAGCTGTTCAAATACATAGTATTTAGGTACCATAGCCAGTATGGGAACGTTCCTTCTTTTTAACATCACCAGGATGACACCATTCAGGTCAAGTTCCATTGGCCAAGTCGTATTTGACAAACTGTTGACGATATTACTTGACCGCTAGGGTCTAATAATGGCAGAATTGCTATTTCGAAGATACACAAGGCTCAACTTAATTTATCAGTTGTATGTCAAATGCGGAATAACCAGTTCTTGTAGACCTATAATAACCGTTGTATAAGTGATATCGCCTTTTTTGTAAGAGGGTTAGCCTGTATAGCTGAAAAATTAACTGTTGAAGTAATAATTAATTGGGTGCTCAATCTGTGTTGAACGAATAAATGCCTTTTCTTTCTTCTTTCTTTCTATTAATTTTATATGTGAAAATATTGTAACTTGATCTGAGTGATATCGTTCTGGTGGTATCAAATAGAAGTAACGTATGGTAATTAGGATTCTATACATTGCTTTGGAGACATGACACCAAAATAATAACATTTTAACATTAAATAACAAGATGCAGGTAACCGTCAGAATCAGGTAACCGTCAGAAGGTAAATATGTAGATGGATTTGGCGGCTCCTTGATGTTCAAAGATCGTAAAATGCAAGAGAGTTTAACAAACACTCTTAATCATTACATAGTATAAAACAAAGTCGCCTCTCGCTGTCTGTCTCTATGTATGCTTAGATTTTTAAAACTAATCAACGGATTTCGATGCTTCACTAGATAGAGTGATTCTTGAGGAAGGGTTATGTCTAACCGTGCGTTTCCACCAGCGAAACATTTTTTTTTAATCACTATGAACAAGCGTTTGATCACCATCCTGCCTGATGTTAAGCAGCGATGTGGTGTACGATGGAGCACACTTGTTCATTAGGTACCTATTCACCCGCGACTTGAAGACCTTCAGACTGTACTGCGCAGGAAACACAGACTCCGGCAAGTCGTTCCACATCCTGCCGGGTCGCACTATGAAACATGCAGAAGAAAACATGTCTGTCATAGACCTAGTGATCTGGTCATTTGTACGTGAAATACAACATAACCAGCTTACATGGATATGTGTCAAACAAGTTTTTGTTTGGCCGGTGGAAACGTAGGGTAATACATGGATATAATATCCGAGAAAAAACGGTTAATATTGTATATTGGTAAAACAATGTTTGCCAGGTCAGCTAGCCGCTGTCCAACGTCGCAGTCTTCCACTGAAAATTCTGGCATTTCACGATCCTTGTTGACAACAACGAGTATGTGGTTGTAGTGTCGTCTCATGTTGTAGTTATGTTGAGTATTTTAGCAAGTCTTCCCGATGTGAATTAAGTCTGAGTTGCTGAAGTCGTTGCCGGACAGCACACCGTTCAATATTCCGTTATTTCCGGACGCGACAGTCTTGTCGCCACTACCGCCTTTCGAAGAATCTTCGTCTGTAAAATTAAAATAATATTATTAATACATACCTACATATATACTATTTACGTTATTAGAGTTTATAAGTAAGAAAGAATAACGTGTTTGTCTTGTTGTGCACTCTACACTACATAATAGTAAAATTGCAAAAAGCGAGTTTACCGCTCAGAACTTTTTAAAGGTCCCAGAAATGAAAAATCAGGTAGTAGGAGTAGGAGGAATTATTTACTACCATTGCACTATCGGCAATTGGGTAGTGAGTTTGGATAACTGAACGAATAACTGCTACTAATTATTAGTAGGCAGTAGGCAGCTATGTAAAAAACATATTTTTATACATAGAGAGACCAATTTCTTAGAATTCCATGGATTCACCGTGCGGGTGCCGGATCCATAGCGTGGTAAAAGGGTTAATACGTTAATACACATAACATACTTATAATAATAAACCGTATAAGTACATATTATGTAAATATATTTATATTATGATGTTTGATACTGAAAATCACGAAGAAATTCAAACAAAAACGACGCCTTATGCAATCTTTCCATTGAATTCTTTTTACATTGGAAAATATCAATGTGTAATAAAATCAAAATAGAATTAAGTAACATTACAATTACCTGTGCAGTTGCCCGTGGTATAAGTGTTCCCTATATGAATAAGGGTGGTGCCTTCAAAATCGTTTCCAGACAAGATGCCGTTCCCGATTCCGTTGTTGTTGCTCGCGACGGTTTTGTCTCCTGAAGCTGTTACAAAAAAAATCTATGGTCAAACTGCCAAATGACAAAAAACTACATCTCCGCTATATACTTTATGTTGGGACAGTCCTGTTTGTTTAAGTATTAATAGTTCATTTAAAACAATATCAAATTGGACCATCTTCATTTTGATGTAAGTACTAGTTGAATGTACATTATTAACAGTGTTTCCCTCTTATGTATTAAACATATAAAACCAAAAATCATTCAACCTTCCTCTAAAATCATTATATCTATTAAAGAACACCGCATCAAAACCCGTTGCGTAGTTTTAACATACATGGGGACAGACAGCGGGATGCGACTTTGTTGTAAACTATGTAGTCTAATCTACTCAGTAGAATATACATATATAAAAAAACTAACATAGTGGTCACAATAGGTGTTTTTTAAACTATAACCTATTCAAAATATAATACACAACTTACATTTTTTCTTGTTTCCGTCGGTGTAAGTGTCTCCTATCTTAATGAGGCTGAAGTTATCGAAATTGTTTCCAGACAAAACCCCATTGAGAATGCCGTTGTTATTGCTTGCAATAGTCTCATCTCCTCCTGTTAAAAACACGAAAGTGAGTTAATTTTGTGAAATTATCGAATGCGTAAATGTGACTTGTGACTTGGCCGTGTGGTGACGGCGAATAGAATACATGTGTCACCACCCCAGCCCAACTTTTCCCGTCTTGGGGGTCGTAAAAGAGCGACCGAGGGAACTTTCGGGCAGCAGCGCTCTCTGTAAGTTAAACCACAACACCACTGCGATCGCCAACCCGCCTGTGAATCGTGGTGATTATTGGCATTTCCCCCCAAATGATCATGGAAATTATTGGGAAGGCCCTCTTTCAGCACTGGACGTCACATGGCTGATGATTAAATATGACTGTAGCGTACATTCTTCAAATTTGCTATTGCAAAGAATAGAGTTATATTCAAAGAACTTACCTTTACCACTACCGCTTTTGCCTCCATTGCTTGAGTCACCAGTGCCTCCATTGCCATACTTTCCTCCAGAAGTGCCACTTCCTCCATTGCCTCCTGAACCACCACCGCCACCGTCGCCTCCGTTTCCTCCGGAGGTACCGCTACCTCCGCTGCCTCCACTGCCACCCTTCCCTCCAGTGCCACCGCTGCCGCCACTTCCTTTGCAATCTGTAACGAATAATAATCGGATGTCACCAAGGTGAAAAATGATGTCGTCTGAAACGTATCCTTGAAACTAGCATTACCAGTTTAATTGAGAAACTAATTTATTAAGATATTTAATCATGAAATTACGAAGGTAAGCTGAATGCTTATCTTTGGTTAATTTTCGCGGCGTAATACCCGTTTCAAACTTATATGAAACTTACCATCGCAGGGTGCAGATTCGACGACGGCAAGCTGTAATTATAAAAAAGTATGTTAATAACAACAATGATATTAAGCTGTGTCTTAATTGTTTACTTTATGTATGACTTTAAATATTGAAATTCGAATTATTGTTTCTGAATATTCTGAAAAAAAAAAACATTGTGGAACGTTGTTGCTGCTTGTTTTTTTTTTCATCTATATTAAATAGCGTGCAGTGTCTACCAACAAAAATATAATTCTCCATTGAATAATAACACTATTCGTACATAATATCAAGAAAATCCTAAATAAAAAAGCAACAAACCGTGAGTAAACATCGAGTAAACATTAAATACGGTGCCAGAAAGAGAAGTCTAACGAAAGGGAGGGTATTCTGTAAATTCAAACTCGATGACAGTGACTAAAATAAATAAAAAAAATAAATACACTTCACGCCTTTAATCCCAAAGAGGGGTAGGCAGAGGCACTTGCTAAAGCAAGTACCCACGGTTCACCAAGCGTATTTAACCCAACGTGACAGGGGGTGAGCCCATCGCCGTTATAGGGTTCACACACCTTGTGGTGTGCGGGTTTCATCACGATGTTGTCCTTCACCGTACGAGCGTTGCGTTGCGTACATAGGCTCTGAAAAAGAGTCCCATTGGTACACGTCCCGTAGCCGGACTCGAACCCGGGACCTCCCGGTTACAAGTCAAGTGTCCGACCAACTGGACCACAGACGCTCTAGTCAAGTGTCCAGTTGGTCTGTCAATGACAGTGACATTACATTTAAACTCACTTTTTTCACAAATAATACCAAAATACTTTTGTTTCTTCGTAACAGATTGTTAAGTCACATTCTATAGGTAACTGTAAAGGCTCACCGTCATAACCACGCAGAGGCCGACGACAACCAGGACTCTCATGTTGAAGGGATTACAAGCGGAAAACAATCTAGAATAATGCATACAAACCACGGAACCGTCTTTATATCACGACTAGGTGTTTGCATTGCTGTAGACTACATGCACAGAATACAATGCTATAAGAAAAATAAGTTATGGGCAAACAAACTCGTCAATGGAGTAACATTTGTAATGGTATGGAAAAAATATATTATGATAATAATAAGGTACTTGCACTATTACATATTTATTTTTAATAAGTCCTACTTATTTACTTCGGAGTCAGAACAAGTTTTTATCTGAAATCAAATTATTTATAACACCTCTTGTTCTATAATTAGTTACTGTAATGAGTGAGTCATCATATCAAGTGTAATTTAAATATCCTACAGTAGCTCATATTCTTAAAAATAAACATTCGATCCACCTTTTTACTTGCTTGAGGTTTGAGTAAGTGTACTATACCTACTAATAAGCTTTGAAAGTCAAAGTCACAGTCTTCGCACTTTATGACTGAATATCGAGTTTCAGTGACTACCTTACAGTTCTCCGAGGAACCTCAGGATACTGTTCTTTCCGAAGTATAATTTATAATTTTGAGGTCTTCAATGACAGTGTCACCACTCGATCCCGAACATAGTGCCAGGAACATCGTACCCACCACCACTACCCTAACACTAACATCCCATCCTCATTTCTGATGAAATTCTATCGTACCCTCCTTGCAGCCATTGTCTTCATACCCTTAATGGCTTTGGCATGCTTGCTTACTTTGAGAGAAGATACCTCTTTCACGCAGCTGATTGTATTGCTAAGAAAGATTTTTGGTTACTTCTGAGTTCTTCATTTTTTACGCGTTTGCTAATCGCTGGCACACATCACGAAGAACACATGAAGCCTGTTAACGACTGAAAACGCGACGAGGACCCGACGCAGCCTCCGTAATGTGGTCGTCTTGCTCCAGAAGGGGGAGAGTTGGCAACAAAACAGGGATGGACACAGATAATTTGTATGGAGTCAAGAAAACGTGTGCGTTGAAAAGAAGCAAAAGCAAGCAGACGCGCAAGTCTCCAGAGAATGGCCCGTACGCCGAGAGGCAGGCAGGGCTTGGATGGTGGTGGGTTTGTCCTTGTAATATTTCTTACGCGTTTTAGTTTTCATTAGCTTTAATCCATACTGTTCTTTCAGGATTTTCTGGTAACACATCCATACATGTATTTTATCCATCTATAAGTACACGAATTCTCACCAGACCGCTTGAAAATTTTTCTTTTTCATATACCACGTCTCTACCGTTGGGAGATTGAACTATGTATACTGTGAAGTTATAAAACAAGTAAACGACCGTTTTTTTTTCGATCTCCGATTTTCCAATCGCTTTCGACAATTGATAACTTTGCATACCTAATAGCAGTATAAATAAAAAAAACCGTTTCTGTATTTTCGTTTCAGGATGCTGTACAAAAAATATTATATTTTTTAGATGCGTAAATTCGGAGATAATACGTAAAATGTGAAATATCTGTGATGACGTCATTACTTTGTGCGAAATAGGTGGGATTCAAGCCTATCCTTATTTTTTTACACATCAATAAAATTGACAATATTAATGACAGCACGATCGTCAGTTTCAAAACAAACAATAATGGCAATTATTTCGGCAGTTTTATTTTCTTCTTGAAATAAACCTAAAACCACGCTATTTCACTACTATCGACAAAAAATGCATCAACCTGAACAAGAGAAAAAGAAATGTTAGGAGTAATATACTCTGAATCGACGTGGCTAGCAAATAAATAAACACACCTTTCTAACAGCAAAAGTAAACAAAACAACGATCTGCACAGACTAAAACTTGAAAATTGACATTGACAGCTATAGTTTTCATTTCTATCTATGTTTGATCTGTGCATCCATAATAGTGACGTCATATGGCGCTTACGCTCTTTCGAAAAAAATCAATATTTAAAGTTAAAATCATGAATGAAAACATTATTTTTATGTTGAATAAAAAAATACGGGTCAAATAATTTTATATTTTCTTCAATTTTCAATAAAAATATCATTTACCATTCGAAATGCAAAGTTGTCAATTCTGACCAATTGCAAATCGAGGTGCCAAGTCATGATTGGTGTTTCGTCACTACAACGAATTAATTGATATGAAACGAATGGTCGTATTTACTACTTACGTAAATACTATTCCTATTTTTTTCCACGTTTATATGGTGCAGAAAACACGGTGAACCATGTGAAGAAAGCTTGAGGAATATATACTGCGTGTAAAAGAAACCCCGAGAAATGGTCTAAGAATCGTTTTTGGGCGACAATATGAATGACTTTTACTATGGCAACAATGCGAGCAAAAAAAAAATAATGTTGACGAGCCCAACAACGTTTCTAAGATCATTGCTCGGGGTCCTTTTACACTCTGTAAACGACACACCAAATCTGTCTTCCAAAGGGTGAAGATAAGTCCAAGAGATTTTCATTCACGTTCACTCCGGTTTCAAGTATTTTTCACTTCATCCCATCCCGTGACCTTTTGGAGTGGCCTCTACCTTTACGCACATCACTTTCATTGGTCGAGAAACATTTAGGCACATGTACTTGTTCGTCTCCAATCAATCTTAATACAGTCTAATATACGTTTCTCACTCTCGCATTAAAACTCTCTCTGACATTATCAGATGTTCCTTACTTTTGCGTTCTATAAGTACAGACCGATGAACATTCTCTCTCTATAAATTTCCTGAATGAAATGACAGAGTTCTTCATTAGCACACCATATAGGCAAAAAGACACTGCTTACCTTTGTACTTTGGTTACCCCAACTAATAATAGAGTTATTGCTAGATCCGTTATTGTTGTACTCATGACATAGGATAACGACGGCCCCGTGTTGTTTGGGTGAGTAGATAAGTTACCTAGGTACATAGGTGTCAATCCTTGGGGTTTACTGTCTACCTTGTCGTAAAAGCCAGTGTACGCTACTGCAAATTACATACGTATACATTCGCGTAAGGAAAAAGTTACAAGGGCCTCCCTTGTCACATAATCTCAGAGGTTAGGTACAAGAAAAAAGCAAAATGTGTATATATTTTTTTTAATTATACTTAAATAATAAATATTTAATAAATACATTAACTATTTGTGCTTAGCAAAATCCTGACAGTTTACAGAACGAACCCCTGTGGGCTACTCCTCGGCATAGGTAATAGTTTTGAGTTCTCCGG
The DNA here is from genome assembly GCA_012932125.1 of Conopomorpha cramerella. NCBI lineage: Eukaryota > Metazoa > Arthropoda > Insecta > Lepidoptera > Gracillariidae > Conopomorpha > Conopomorpha cramerella. The sequence continues at coordinate 26 of SJJU01008762.1, read as the reverse complement.
CTATAGAAAGGTAAATCTGGTTTTGC
>SJJU01008761.1:0-14880 GCA_012932125.1 Conopomorpha cramerella | reverse complement strand
CGTTTAGATGTTTACTCGGTAAGCAATTCTTCTGTTTACCTCGTTATCGAAGTTGTTTCTACCCAACTGCAATGTCTCCCCGGTTTCGGTAAAATATGTTAATTGAAAATCGCCTTGGTTTTATTCAAATTTTGTCTTTCGAGTTATATTTAGCAAGCAATTATTTTTATATTTATTTAATACTTATTTTGTAGGAATTCATTAAAAACAATCAGTCCGCCATCTTGTAAGTACCGTCATGCTGGATTGAGAAAAACGTCACATAGTTAACAATGCAGTCATCCGAAATACACGTCGCATACACATTTTCTACTAAATCGTCGAGAATATCTTGCTTCAAAATAAGTCTGCCATATTGGTTTCACTTTATTTTTCGAGTTAAATTTAGCAAGCCCTTTCATTGATACCATTATTGTAGGAGTGCATTAAAAATTGTTAGTCCGCCATCTTGCCTAGTTCGTCATCCAAATCGAAGGTATATACAAAATTTTAGATCAATCGGTTGTTGCAACATTATGTTGCAAGATTTGCACCGAACACACATACATATATTGCAAGTTAAATAAAAGCTTTTAAAACCCGAAAATGTTTCGTTCTGGCAGTGCTTGACTATACGTTTTATTAATTTACCACACAATCATACATAATCCGTTTAATACTGTAAAATGAACTTCCCAGATGGAGCAACTAGCGCAGAAGGAGGAGAAACGGTCGCGCGCCGTGCTGTACCGCGCCGTGCGAGCGTACGGCGGCGGCTGGGAGCCTCTGCGGCGTCCGCGCGCGCTCTGTGTGGCGCCCGCCGCCTACTGCCCCGCGCGCACCCTGGCGCCCGGCGACACGCTAGCCGTCACCCGGCACACACGGTCAGTGCTCAATACTCTATAGTATAGTATAGAGTCTATAATACTGCCCCGCGCGCAAACTAACAGCCAGCGACACGCTGGCAGCAATCAGAGTATATTATAGTACTAGAAGAATGTTTCGGGACGTAGTGCCCACTGAGTCTTGTGAAGAATTATGATATAACAATACAAGCGTGAACAAAGCACCTTATTCCAACATTCACAATGTTAAGAAAGGGATAAATGACTGTGTGATTATCCTAATAGTGAGTTCCACGCAGCACTGTAGATTAATATACTTATGTAATAATTAAATAAGTACTATACTTACTTGATGAGAGGGATCTACCTAAAGATTCTGTCTAACGTGCATAAACATAACGATACACATGAAAACAATACATCATACAAAAATTGTTAGTAGGTATACCTCTTTTTCCTCTGACAATAATAATCGTATATTTAATAGGTATATCTACGAGTTTTTTTAAATTATTTTTGTTACATAATAATATTCTGAGAGAGAGCAGAAAATAGGCGTCTTTAAACTAACTCTCGTTTGAATTCTAGGTACTGGTTGTACGGCGAGCAAGTATTTGAGGATGGAACGCGAGGCGAGCGCGGCTGGTTCCCGCGGGATGCCGTGGTTTTCGCCGAGGAATACTACAAGAAAGATCAGTAAAATGTTTGATATTGTCGCCTAATATCCAAAATATGGCATTGACAGATACATCTCTCAAAACTTAATTCCCAAAGAGAAGCGTTTTGTCCTATATAAACGTGTGTGCAAGTATGTAATCACACCTGTGCTGTGAGGAAGAAGCCTCAGAGGCAAGAAATTTGTATTAACTAAAACTTATACAAAACGTGGTATATCTTTTAGGTCCTAACTCTAATGCTACCTTATTCCAACGTCCATCCTAAAAAAAAATAGTACAGTGAGATCAGAACTAAAGATAGACTTCGTTTTGGTTTTACTGCCCTTATTCAAACGACCTTCAACAACGACATCTATCGGCGTGGTTTTCAGTCGGTTGGCTCGACTTCAAGCCAAAAAGATATTAACTGCACTGAATTCTAACCATGAACAAATGTTCGCTCGGTCAACTCATCTAAAGTCGAATGATTTGTGGGTAAGCAGCGCCTCTAGTGAGTACTCCGAGCAACTACACTTAAGTCAAAAATCACCTGCTATCTTATGTGTTCTATACAAACTTTGGACATGGCAAACGCAATGCTCGTCGTGACTTAATTACTTCCAGGGTATAGCAAGAACGGTCGTGTATTAATTATGATTGAAGCACACACACAGAATACAACCTATAATTTTTCACAGAGGTGAGACAGATCAAGCGATTTTTTTTTTCATACAACCTTCTAAGAAAAAATAATCACGGTCTCTCTCAACTCTGTTGAAAATTAAGGGCGGTATTATTTGTGCGTGTGTTTCAATCGACATTAAAAGACAAACGTTTTAGCTGTCCAGAAGTAATTATTCGTGTCACTTTACGACGAGCATTGCGTTTGACATGTCCAGAACATAAGATGGCCGATTATTTTTGCCTTTGAGTGTAGTTGTGACAGAATGGTTTTCCAGGGAGCCCCAGTCCCCGCAAAGCCCTCCAAGAAAGAAACTACATGACACGTAACGCGTTGCGATTGGTTGAAAGCTATGTTTCCCGAAACGTGACATAACGACCAATCATAGTGTGCATTTGTTCCATGTCGTGTATTTCTTTAGCGCGTGCTAGGGCTTTTATAGCAGTTTATACAGCTTCTCATAACAGTCTCACAGAGTGACATACATTTTAACATTTGTGTTTCTTGGTGGCCAAGAAGCACCGTGAAGACAACTGAACGTAATATGGGCAGGTAATGTTTACGATGTTGTCTCTGTCACTCGGCATACGTGCAAGCGTGATAAACCGTGTGACTCTTACAAAAAGATGATCCCATCACCTATCAAGGGAAATGAACATTTTTTCATGGTCGGGGTATTGTTGTGTGTATACGAATTATTTAGATTAGTCACTGTCTATAAGGCTGTGAAATGTTAGTTAAGGAAAATGGTAGGACTGTACGTAAGTACTTACTTAAGTTACTTATGTATATTGATGTAGGTGCCAATTTTACGGATGTAAGCAAGCACAAATTGTTAGGTAAGTGTCCTAATTACCTGGTAAGTTATGTCCTAGTCAATATTTTATGCCAAATGTAAATAAATGAAATTACCAGGCGGGATAGTAGATTTATAAATTTATAATACAACCTAATCCAATTTAACATGGAATTCTGTTCAGTTTTCAAAGCCTTTGATTGACATGTTGGTCAGTGTCGTAATCACGATCTAATAGTACGAATAGATCACTATTCCAAAGTCGCAATATTCCGAATCAACCAAAAAAAATGTACAGTCAATAACGTACATATCTTATTGAAATAAAAAAATACCAGCATATTTTGAAGAAGCAAAATACAAACATAAATAAAAATACTAAATAACTGAAAACTAGCAAGACTAAGCTTTTGAATTACATGTGATGATAGCCCAAGATTTGTTATGACGACGACTGTACTACGATTGGCTGAGTTAGACACTGACAGCTCGGAATGGTCCGATTTTGGAATAGTGCTACTCTCAGACCAAACACAACTAGACTTGCAAGTCGCGTACCACCTTCAGTCAATCTCTTTCCCAGCTAAATGTATGGAATTCAAAGTACACACATCAAAGTGTCTAGGGATCAAGAACATCAACAATTTTAGCTCTAAAAAAATCTAATTTATTTAAATCAAATCTAATCTTCTGGATTGGTCTCCTACCTAATTCCCCATGTCTGTATCAATGACTTATCACCACATATTGAATAAATTATGAATGAATTCAGTTTTTGTAATATATATTCTTGATTGCAATCTACTAAAATGTAAGTACTTGATCCCTAGACACTTTTGATGTGTGTACTTCTGCATCCAAACTGTCACTTTTACTACCACTTTGAGAGTTTGGATCCAGAAATACCCTGGTGCGCGGTAAGGGACAGAAAATATTATCTCTTGCTCTTTCACTCCTTCATGTCGTCCATAATGTTGTCTCGTTTTATTCTAAACGTCAGTTTCTGATTGCAAGTCTTAGTTATTTTTAGTCTGAGGTGCTACTCCGTAATACCCAAAAGGGGGTGTAGGTATTGGTGTCAAAATCAGGTTGAATTTAATTGGCCCGATCTATCCTTTGTGCATATATCGCATAGTTAGAACAAAAAGGGATCAATACGAAACATGCCGATTTTGTAATTTAAGTTTTGTATCTTTTACGTTAAGGTTCAATTTCATACAATGACACATTTTGTTTTGTTTTCACTTTTGTTCTAACTGTGCGATAGATATATAACTAGATATTTAATAAAAGACAACATATTTGTCAATATTTTTTTGTCGAATGATACCAACCTATATTCCATTTGCAACATTTTAAAAAACTCCTTGTATGTTAATAATACTCTCAAACACGGATATTTTGTATCAAAAATATGTGTTTATAGGAACTATGAAACATGTAGGAGTTACATTTTATAACAAAATGTTTGCGGCGTTTTTGTACGACGTTGAGTCAAGGTCTTTCTTTTAATTGTTTATAAATATTTATATCTCATTAGGTAGATGTGTACAACTACCTCATAATTTTATAACAAAATTTTATTTTTACATTTATTTTTTTTAATATATTTTATCGCAAATTAAATTAAAAGTTTACCTACGGTGTATGGCTTTACTTAATGTCATACTTAATTTATAGAGGTACTTACGAACGTAGCAAATATTAGGAAAGTTTTAGCATGTGTCAAATGTCGTATGCATACCTACATACATACAAAATCGATTAATAAGAGCTAGCTTAACACATTTATACGATGCGTCTGTGTAGTGTCCGTGATTTTAAACTAGCGGGGTGACCTATCCGTTTTTTTGTGGAGTAGTTTGCTTTCATTTTCCGATGTCAGCCACGTGCTTAACAAGACGTGTCACTAAACCTTAGTGATAAACATAGAAAACAGTCGGTATAGTCAAAGTCCGCGGAACTCTCCAGAGGACGGGCAGCAGCGCTCTCTGAGAGATAAACCACAACACCACTGCGACCGCCAACCCGTCTAATAAGCGTGGCGATTGGCTATTCTCCCCAAATTATCATGGAATTCATCATTGGGGGAGGCCCTCGTACAGCAGTGGATGTCATGTGGCTGATGATGATAGTCAAATTTGCATTAGTCGGAGCACTGTGAACATGCCAGCTCTTATTGATCGATCTGTACCTGTCTAGTCTCGGTAGTTTGGTTACGCTTATGTAGAGAAGATTGATTTTTATGTTGTAAATCATTTATAATGTTAGATAAATTCAGGCTTTGACACCACAGAATAGGATATATTTTACAATGAACAGCTCATAAAATAACAACTACTGAGACTAGAGGACCTAATAAAGAAAACTGTAAAGCGCCATGTAAACTATCAAAATATATGACAAACACATAGTTTGACACATTAATTGATCGTTTACAGCGCTCTTAAGTATAATGTCGATTTGTACCTACCTAATGTTTCATATAATATACATTTTTACAATATTATAGCTTTATTTTTTCCGTCATTTATTGCATAGAACTTTACTGTGTTAGTTTTCCTGGGCAGTGTCTGCAACCTGGCGATCAACGTGCCTACTTTGATGATCTAACCAGCCCAGCAGCATCTCCAAGAAGCCAAGTAGCGATTTTATATCACTCGTGGCTTCGTGTAAGGTTTTTGGAGAGTTTTTAGAGAATTTACCCTAGGTTAAAATCTGTGAATTTTCTAGGGCAAGACATCGGAATAAACCGCTGTGTCCTGTATGACATCACCTGATTACATCACTCCACGAGTATTTACATATATTTTTTTTACTGTTTCTTCTTAGGTGATTCTGTGACGCCTATATCATTTACATTGAGAGAGGATTTATTCGCACCATAACAAAAGAAAAACACACAAAATAAATTACAACAAAGAGAACACCCACATTTAAAAGTAATAAAACAAATACACTTAAATAGTTTGATGCAAAAAGGCAGCTGGCTCAGCATAAGGCTGCGTTTCCATTGACGCGGAGCTGTGCGGAGAATAGCGGTGAAAAGGTGGTGAGTGTTTCCACTGAAGCAGAGTGGAGAGGAGCGGAGCGGGGCGGTGCGGTGCGGAGCGGAGCAGAGCAAACTTTGGAGTTGCGCAATTTTGCGCTCAGTTTGTCGCCATCTTTCAGAAAGAGCATACGTCATGTTGTCGCTTAAAAAGAAAAAAGCAATCCTTTTATATCTTTCCTTACTTGAAGACGAAGATAACGAATCAGATGAAGTAGCATTGACTGTTGCGACTTTTTCGGATATGAAGAGAAAACATAGTGCGGTGGCACCGCCCTGTCCTCCGCTCCACACCGCCCCGCTGTCCTCACCTCACCTCGCTTATTTTATTTGAATATCCGTTCAGCTCTGCCCCGCTCCGCTCGTGCTGTTTCCATTGAAGCAGAGCGGAGATTTCGAGCATAGTGATTGGACAATTCATGCACCGCTCCGCCCAGCTCCGCGTCAATGGAAACGCAGCCTTATGCTTCTTGTTATGTCTACTCAGGATTATTGTATAGAAGGTACATACACAGGTCACGAGAGATAGATGTTCTGCCGATTTATGCCGCTAGGTGGCGCATAGTCGCTGATGCTAGCGTCCCTCACGCGGTAGAATTATGAACGATAGGACATCGAACATTGTGTATGCCCACTAGATATATCTCAGTGGTGTTACCCACAGTTTATCCTGTTCCCCTGGGAAATTCGGGACTAGCCTTTGTGTTCTTCCGATGTATAAGCTTTCTTTGATCTCCGTTTCGTTGTTTTTGCGTGAAAGAGTAACAAACACACTAACTTTCGCATTTATGTATAATATTGGTAGGATAGTAATACTCAAACATCAAATAAAAAACGATTTATTGAACATAACATTAATAACATGTTTCTGGCCATGCACGATGCCCAAAAAATAGTCGTTATAAAAATAGCTGTAGGTATAGGTATTAAAATAAACTTAGGCACTTTTCTTATCACATTAAAATTGTCTGATTACGTATACAGAGCAGATAAACAGTAACTACATCACATTAGTCGACACAATATAATTCATATTATATATTTACATAAAAATTAATCTCCTTGTCACAGTATCACCGATTTCGCTAATTCTTTTTTTATTGTCTGTGTTAGCAGAGGAAGAATAAGAGAAAACAAAATGAAAAACTGCCCGGAAAATTAACTCAACGTCTAGTGGGTCCGCTAGTTGCATATTAACATTTATACTAATGGGTTGGTTATAATGGGATTTTTTTTTAAATAGACTAATGTTACAGAACACATTAGTCAATGAAAATTATGTCACCTTGAAAACTTTCCGATGAACACAATGGGCCTGATCCAAGTTTAAGACTGCCTGACCGAAGGTAGCGAAGTACAGAAACAAATAAAATCATATTAACAAATGGGATCAACTGAAATGCCGTGTGACGGCTTTGATTAGAATACATGTATGTACTAACCATCCCAGCCCAACTTATCCCGTCCTGGGGGCCGTAAGAGTCGACCGAAACTCCAGGGAACGGGCACCAGCGTTCTCTGCAAGTTTAACTACAGCACCACTGCGATCGCCTACCCATCTCCGTCATGTGGCTGATGGTGTGATGGAATAAAATATCAGCTCGGAGATTTCATTACTTAATATTTCTTCGTTACCCCATTCCTAGGTACCTCACTCCCATTTACATCTGGCGCAAGGCTTGACACACAGGGCACACATACAGGGCTATCCAGAAATACTCTTTTATTATTTTCGTTTTGGGACATGACACATTCACTATAGAGCGGCATCAGCGATACACCAGACACTATAGAGACTATCGATTTCTTACAGAACGCCCCTGCTAAAATGCACTCAGTCTGTATACAGTAGAGTTCGGCTTATAAGTGTATTTCCAGATTACCCTATACAACAGGACCTGTGTAGTTCAACAAACATCCAGCTCTTGCAGACCTGGAGGCATTCCTCTGAAGAAGCTTTCGACGTAGTCCTCCGTAACGTCTTCGATGGTCTTGTGCTTCCAATTAGGTTTATTGTCTTTGTCAATAAGCAGGGCTCGAACACCTTCAAAATTATAGTATTATTAAAATTAGTGCAGCATGGATGGACGCCCGTAAATTATGGAACTTGCATAGTCCTGCAGTCTCGGTTACCACAGTAACTATTTTCTCGAGATTTATTAATCTCTAGTGTTGTTAGACATTGGTGTGCCTGTTTTCTGTTCTGAACAAAGTGGTTTTAGTGGTAGTGGTTTTTACCCCCCAGTTTGCTTCAAATAATTTTGTAAAACTTAAGAATGTAACTATTTTTTACTTACCCTCAGGAAAATCATGGTTCATGATATTATTAACAACCACTTGGTATTCCATCTTCAGGCACTGAGGCAGGTCCAGCTGGGCACCAGTTCGCAATGCGCGTAATGTTATCTTTAAACTGCCAGGGCACAATGAATGTAGTGTCTGTAAGAAATAAAATATAGAACCCAAACATAAATCATAAGTTGATTTGTTTTAAATTACAGAGTGAACATATTTCAATGTTAATGGAAAGTTGAATGATCAACTATTCAAGTGCTTTATTTAAACTAAGCCGCAAGAAGAATGAAAAAAAAAGTTTAACTACTCACCTCTAATGATTTCTTGGACCAATCATTGTTAACTTTCTCTAGCCTTTCAATAATTTCTTCCATTGTTGCTGCACCAAAGCAGTAGTTGATATGTTTTGTTTGAGAAGCCAGAGAGAACACATTTACAGGCTCACTCATTTTATCAAGACTTGTACTAATTTCAGTGTCATTATTGCAGCGAGACAGTAGCATTTCCAATTCCTGTAGCCTTTCACTTGGAACAAAGTGTGTGGCTAATCCTGCTTTTACTGCATCTTTACCGTTTAATCTGTCACCTGCAAAAATATTTTTACAGGTTACAGAGCTCCTTTAATGACATTTCCAACTCAGGTAAGGATTATCATAATGGACCTTGTATTAAATATCTGTTTTCTCTATTTAAAAACTTGGTACAAGTGAAAAGCGCAGTAATCAAATCAGCATTTGTTATAAGTTCCTCTGCATACCCTGCTTATAAAATGTGTGTAGTTTATTTTTGTTAGTTTGGATATGCATCATTTGATTCTAATTGTTTCTTTACTAACCTAGTAATCCTAAATAGTAACCCAAGTTATGCTGCAGCCTCGGCAGAAAATATGTGCCACCAGTATCTGGAAGCAGTCCAATCTTGGTTTCTGGCATAGCCATCACTGTCTTTTCAGTGACTACTCTGTATTTTCCGCACACACCCATACCCAAGGCACCACCAATAGAAAAACCATGCAAAAATGTGATATACGGAAGTTTATATTTTCTTATGGAGTTGTTAACTTTGTACACTGAACCAAAGAAGAAGGGCCCTTTTATCTTGTCAGTTGCTTTTGTTATATCGCCACCAGCACTGAAAACATCTCCAGTGCCTTTAACAATTAATAGTTTTTTATTCTTTTCCCACTCTTGCATTTTGTTTCCAATTTTTAATATCATAGAAGTATTTATGGAATTTAACACTTTTGGTCTGTTATAAATTATTATTCCTGCATTGTTGAGGTTTTTAAATAATACATCTGATTCTTCATTTGAGCTTAACATTCTCTTGATCATTAAAGTGGACTTATTATTTCTCATTGTTCCTTTTAATAGTTGTAACATCTGAAATAGTTATAAAAGTTGTGATTAATAAAGTACCAACATCATTTGATTAGAAGTAAAAAAAATCTTCAACATTCCACACAATCTGTAACTGTAGCATTACATTTATCACCTTCCTTTGCAAAATATGTAGGCTAGGCACCACAGACAAGCACCTAAGTTTTTCAAAACTTTTCCCTATAATCAGAAACAAAGTCCCTATTGGTACGCAGGACTTTCGAACTGCTGAAGTTAGTGTGAAGAAAAATATACAGTCGTAAAGCTAATATAACAACGATTTTTTCAATATGTACCAAATCATATGTTTTAATAGATAGAATAGAATAAGAACCTGAGATTTTAACCCATTCACGGAACAAAATTCACAGCTTCATATTATAACATCATAATATGCCTGTCTCTTTTTTAAAACTTTTCTTACCGTAAAATGGGTAGCTTCAAGTAAAAGCATAGAACACTGCGGGTTAAATAAAAAACAAACGGTCCGGGGGTAAGGTTAGGGGCGCAAAGTCACAATCTGTGGTCACAATTCAAAACATTGCAGGCAGTACATCACAGCAGTACATACGAAGATTTTGACACTGAGATTTGACAGGAAACAAATCAGTATATATGTGTTTCAATGGAGTGGCCAACGTTCGTTAATTTGGTTAATCGAACAAAGTTATCTACCTACTCCTTTTAAACATAACTTCTATTTCTGCTACCAGGAATTAAATAAGACATTTCAAAGCAGACGGTGTCACATCATAGTCTGTAGCCCACACAGCTTATTTTCGGAAATAACTCGAACATTTTTTAAGATGTCCGAAACGGAGAAGTTTGTCACGCCATTGAACGCATATACCAAAAGATAGTACATTACGTAGGTATGTAGGTACCTACAGCTATCAACTAAAGTCTCATTTGCACCATTGCAAGCATATCCAATGCATTGGCTAGCACCATTGATGGTCCAAACGTAACTATTTAGTTTCATTTGCACCATTAATTTCAATACTACTACTTTTTCCTGACTTTATTTAAATTTAACTTTTAGAGTAGGTAATTAAAACAATGAAGGGTCCGGGGGTAGGGTTATTATTCCCTTAACGTTTTTGATACCTATTATTATGAAAATATAAAACTTAGGCAATTTAAGGTTATCATTCTAATATAATTAAATATACCTACCTACTTTTGGAAGACTGCGGCAGTTTTTCCAAAAACAGTGGCACACCAATGTCCCCATTTATTAGTTGCATTTGAATTTGGGTGATATTATAATGATTAGGTACGCTCCTTCACTCGCAGTGTTCGATTTTTACAAGGCTATTATGAATAAATGTTGACTGCGTGAAAGTTAGCGTCCTCTTTAAGCACTGTCAAGTATTTATGAATTGTTGGTGGTCTTCTTTTATAACAATTATTTATGTATCCATTCCAACCTTCACATACGTTCTTGGTGCGATGACGTTCACCGAAGGACATCACAGAGACTTTTGGCATCCAAAAAGTTTGAGGAAAGAAAACTTTTGATGCCTTTCTCTTCACTGATAAGTGCACTTTCTGAAACAATGTAGGTAGTCCCATCCTTCATCAATATTGGATTCAGGAAGAAGGGGTAAGACGGCGCATAAGGATACGATTCTTCTTATCTTCTTGACCAAATTCAGGTTATTTGCTTTCCTCCATATCAATATACTTATTATAAGTTTTATAATATATAGGTAGCAAACCACCACAATTAGTCTAATGGTCGAAACGAAACTTTGCAGTGTCGTTTGGACCAATAATGGTGCAAATGAAACTAATTGGTTACGTTTGGACCATCAATAGTGCTAGCCAATGGTGCAAATGAGACGAAGGGAACGAAAGATGAGTGTAACTGGATATACCTAATATCCTGCCTCAGACCAAAAGCAACTAAACTAAGCGGCAAATAAATCGAGCCACAGGCTAATATTAATAAAATCGAGTTAGTTTTAGAGAGCCCAAAACATAGGATATGATGTAAACACCTACAAGATTTACCACCTATCCATGGGGGTCCATGGATAGATCATTTCGCGATAAATCATGGTGTTATAACCGACAGAAATACGACAATTTACTCCTTCCGTAGAAGAAAAAGTTCACGGTAAAGTCTCACCCATACAACTTCCTATGAAGATTCAACATCAACACTGATTAATTCTTATCGACATTCGCGAAAATGAAACGTTCCTGTCGTTATGTGCCATCCTTAACCGTTACACGACTGTACCACCTATGAATAGAAGTATAATAATTATAAGTACTTGTCTACAGATTTTTTTACATTTTAGGCACTTTGAAATGAGAACGATTGTATGAAAAATAATTGTCTGTGGCTCGATTTATTACAAATCTACACTGGACAGCTAGTCCAGTGTAGATTTGCACCAAAATGTATGTAATTCGATATACTTCTGGATTCAGACTGTCACTTTTACAACTAAAATGACAGTTTGGATTCAGAAGTACATTAAACTATATTTCTTAGAAAGAGACTGAGGGTGCTACGCGGCTTGCAAGTCTAGTTGTGTTTGGTCTGAGTTTTTGTCCCTTACTGCAAGGTTAGATCCAAACTGTCACTTTTACTACCAAATCACAGTTTGGACCCAGAAGTACACTGAACACCCTGCTGCGCAGTAACAGACAAAAGACAATTATCTCTTGCTTTTTCAGTCCTGCACATTTTTCATATCTTTGTCTCGTTTAACTCTATTTCACTTTCGTATGGGGAATTTTCAAAGTACAAAAGTATTTTATCTAGATGTCGCTAGTACACATCCAGGGGGACTTTCAGTCAGTTATATTTTAGTGCGTTTTTTATTATTTGGGTGAATTACCTATTTAGACTTCAGACATTTTTGTAACATGTAGACAAACAATAAAAAAAAATACTGTCGCCTTCAATACGGACTGCTTGAAGTTAGTAATTTCGTTGACATTTGTCCCCCTAGCGCCATCTGTCATAACTAAGAGAAACAGGGGCCCTGAAAATTCCCCATTACATCTGCTTAGTCTGAGTTTCTGGTATAAGAACCGCGTCTAGACTCCGCCATATCCGCTCTACCATATCGTATCGTATTTCATTTCCTGAATATGCGGTCCCCGTGTGCCCATGCTATGGAAATATGAACAAGTATTTTTCAAATACAATTTATATAAACACTTTTTTAACAACCAACAAATAGGTAGTTACATACAGTACTTATAGGTATACGTCAACAGAAAAACCATTTAAAAAAATTGTATAAAAATACATAAACATTAGGTACTTTTTTACCCGCGTATGCATAGGTAAGTAGTAAGGTATAATATCATTTTATGATCGACTATAAAAACAAATAGACATAAAGGCACATTTTTCTTATTACTACAAAAAGCATTAAAAATAAAAAGAAGACTTGGTTTTATATAGAACAGTCTAGGGCTAGGTAATGCAGGTATAGAGCAAATCTACCAACTACCACCATACAAAGAAAAACAGAACCAATGGGAGATTTTCAAATTCCAAAAAAATCTTATTCAGATTCGCTAGTAGGTGTCCAGGGTGACACTTCTGGCAGTTATAGTATAGTATGTTTTTTTTATTATTTGGTTAAGTTATTTAAACAGGTGTGTTCCATCGTAGACCACATCGCTGCTTAACATCAAGCAGGATGGTGGTCAAACGCTTGTGTTCACCTTTTAAAAAAAAACTTTTTAACATGAAAACAGACAATAAAAAAATAACTGTCACCTTAAGTCATCATGCTTGAGGTTATTAATTTCGTTGAAATATATAACCCCCTTATACAGCTGGCGCCATCTGTCTCATAACTGAGAGAAAGGGGAGAACAAGGATCCTGAAAATTCCCCATTGAGCATTTATGAAAACCAATATTAAATTTATAAGTATTATGAGTTGAATGTGCAAGCGTTAGCATTAATTAAGAAAGTCTTGGTCGGTGATATAATTATACCTACAGCATTACCAAACCCAAGTATCTTAGAGATAGCCTGTATTGAAATCATATCAATAGGTGAACAAACAATGATAAAAAAAATTGTAAATGACAATATCCACTAGGTACATAAATGCGACATTCTTACATAATCATACAAAGGAATGTTAAACAATAATAAGTATAAAGGGACCCTGTTAGTTAAAAGCGAGTATGTAGGCAATTCATTGCCAAGCCTTTTTGACAGAGTAATTAAAGACAAGTGCTGCGAGCACTCTCGCACACTTGTCTTTAATTACTCTGTCAAAAAGGCAAGTGCTGCGAGAGTGTATTTTTAAATAGCAGAGTTATCAATATTTAGATGAGTTTCACAGTTTATCTATAGAAATATTGATAACCCGTCCTTTTTAAAAATACCCTGAAGTGTTACAGTCCAGCAGGCTTCGAAGTTTGAATGAACCTAGTTTGTTTTCATTGTACATTCTTAGCAGTTCAGTTAGTTCCATTCGAAAAAAAAAAGTTCAAAACGAACGACCTGAAAAGGAACTACTGAGAATAACAAGTTTTTGTAACAAACAAAATATTATGTAAGTACCTAAAAATAGCATTAGTAGGTTTAAACATAAATGTACTAGCCAGAACTATAGCGACATATGTATGTATGTCGCTGACAGCAGTGGCCTTTGTCTCGTTTTCGGTTAATTTTATGCTGAATAATGTACTACTGTACACTATAGTTTACTGGCTTCGACAAATTTTAATTCTTGATCCTCAGGTAGCTTCTTGAAGAAACTTTCAACATAGTCATCTGTTACTTCAGCTAGTGTCTTTGGGTTCCAATTGGGTTTATTGTCTTTGTCAATGAGAAGTGCTCGAACACCTGGAACAAAATAGTATTATTTTGTTTAGAAAAAATAATTAGGTACCTATATAAAAACTTGCTATACCCCGGAGTTGTTACCCGCACACAAACAACACATTCAAACATTTACAAACTTTCGCCTTTAGAATATTAGTGTCATACATGCAATCTTTAGTTCCAAAGTGGGGAAGACACTGGCTAAGTGATTATCTTTAGCCTCCCTTCCAAAGCACCCCAAGAAACAAATGACAAAACATATGTTGTGTTACGCTAACGTTGAAACTAGCATAATCACACACTGCATATTTATTTCATATCGAAGAAAAACAAAAAAAGTGATAAAATGCAGTTCACTGAATAAGTTTAGATATATGTATTTAT
>SJJU01008760.1:0-11190 GCA_012932125.1 Conopomorpha cramerella | reverse complement strand
TACCGGCTTACCTCCTAGCTTCGCCACAAGGGGTAATATGTTTAAACAGAAATGAATACAGAAACTGCCCTAGTGAATCCGCAGGGCGTCGTCTAGTTTATAATATTATTTCCCTTAGTCACGGCATCACGCGAGAACGGCTGCACTGGCATAGCTAACTTGTCCGCTTTCTTCCATTTCTTTTTGTCAGGACAGTAACCCCCTTACCAATAAACGCATTGTTATTTATACAATGGTTATTACAGGTCAACTTGAACTGGTTATTCCGTATTTGACATACAACTTACAAGTTAAGTTGAGCTTTTGGTATCTTCGAAATAGCAATTCCGCCATTATTAGTAAGGCCCTAAGAATAAAAGTGAAACGATAATACGCGGAAAATATTGCTGATTCGAAATCGATATTCATACTTAGGAGCGAACAAAGCGTGGACGTTACACTAGTGTAATAAAAATAAGATGAGATTCCCTGCAGGCGGTAATAAACGTAGTGGTTTCGGCTTGAGAATAACCCCCAGACATGAACGCGCTATCGATCATCGGAAGATTTGTCGTGTACTACTTTGTTTTACTCACGCCGTGGTCTACCGATACACACACACACGCACACACACAATTTACGATAGTCTCAAATAAATATGATGGTCAAACGCTTGTTCTATATAGTGATAAAAACAATATAAAAAAGTCCTAAATAAACCCGCACGACGTCCGCCGCTGGACGAGGGCCTCTTTTCAATGACTTCCATGATAATTTTGGGGGAAATGCCAATAATCGCCACGCTTGGGAGGCGAGTTGGCGATCGCAGTGACGTTTTGTTTTAACTCACAGAGAGCGCTGCTGCCCGTCATATGGAAAGCTCCCTCGGTCACCTCTTACGACTCCAAAGACGGAAAAAAATGGGCTGGGGTGGGTAGCACAGTCATGTATTCTATTCGCCGTCACCACACGGCAGATATAAAACAGGTGAAGAACAGGTGTTTGAAGCAACGAAGTCTTGCCTATTAGACACCTATTCATTCGTAATTTCAATACTCAGCCCATTACCTACTGCGCAGGAAACACAGATTCCGGCAAGTTATTCCGCAATCTGGCGTTCTCGCACTATGAAACCCGACGCAAATCCCGACTCCTTGTTTTGCATATTTATTCGAAACGTCCAAAATTTACCATAAAATTTGACGTCCATTAACGGTTTGTTCGCGGAAACGTTTCCGTAATCGTGGATTGATCGATCTCTCTACATTCCAAGGCCACTGCTCACTCGATTTGCAAAGTTTCATAAGAATGAATATCACGGACAGTCTTCTCACCCTTGAAAACTTCGGTAAAATAATAGCCCATGTCATTTCTTAGCCTCTAAGATTTAAACAAAATACATTCACGCCTTTAAATCCCAAAGCGGGGTAGGCACAGGCAATTGCTAAGTGTCCACGATTCACTAAGCCTATTTAACCCAACGTGACAGGGGGTGAGCCCATCGCCGTTATAGGGTTCACACACCTTGTGAGTTGCGGGTTTCATCACGATGTTGTCCTTCACCGTACGAGCGTTGTGTTGCGTACATAGGCCTTGAAAAAGAGTCCAGTGGCCGGACAAGAACCCGCGACCTCCCGGTTACAAGTCAAGTATCCGACCAACTGGATCACAGACGCACTCAACTACACACCAAATTCCATTTATAAAGAAAGAGTCTTTCTCTGTTTTTTATGCATGTATTATATTATTAGCCGTGTGGTGACGGCGAATAGAATACATGTGTGACCACCCCAACCCAACTGTTCCCATCGTGGAGGTCGTAAGAGGCGACCGAGGGAACTCTCCAAAGAACGGGCAGCAGCGCTCTCTGTGAGTTAAATTACAGCACTACTGCGATCGCTAAGCTGCCTGCCAAGCGTGACGAATATTGGCATTTCCCCCCAAATTACGGAAATCATTGAGGGAGGCCCTCGTCTAGCAGTGGACGTCATATGGCTGATGATGATACATACAAATCTTCCTGAAGAATCATTATATTGACTAAGGAAAACCGCATCAAAATTCGTTGCGTAGTTGTAAACACCTAAGCATACATATGGACAGACAGAGGGAAACGACTTCGTTTTATACTATGTATCGATGTTCAGTTGATTTGACGTCAATTTTCGTAGTCGACAGACAGGAGTTATTTTCATATTTATACGTATTTTCTTTATTGGACATAATACAGAAATATACTAGAAATTACAACTGTGGTGTGTATAAAAAAATAAGCATATTTCATTGAAGATATTAGTAAAACAGTAAGGTATAGACAGTGGCGTGCACACCATAAATAGGCAAAAAGACACTGCCTACCTTAGTATTTTTGTTACCGACCTAATAATTTTTGTTGTACCCACGACATAGGCTAACGAAGGTCCTGCGTTTTGTGGGTAAGCAGATAGGTAGGTTTCGTAAAGACAAGTCACCTATACAAATACTATACATAGGTGTCAATCCTTGGGAATTTCTGCCTACCTTGTCGTAAAAACCAGTGAAAACTGGGTATAGATTAGAGATATAGACTCCGAAAAGTTAACCCATTAGTACATTCCTAGTGAGTGCATATATAGCCAAATAAAGTATCATCTAGCTCATTGCTTTAATCCAAACGTAGACGTCACAGATTGTATGAATATTTATTAAAACGGTCGAGCCGTCCGGCCCTTCTGGAATATTCCGATTCTAGGAAAGGCTTTTAGGTAGAAATACAACGTTATTTCGAATGGATACCTAGAGTTCACGGATAGGCTAGCTGTTGTGATGGGTAGCTTGACTTGTAATCGAAAATTGTGGTTTGAAGTACATCAATAGATATACCCTAGGGAAGTACCTATGGGTATGTTTTTCGGAGAAAATATCGATAGTTTTAATTGGAATACTAAACAGAACGTTACACATGCGAAAGTAATTATGTTTGCCCGCGCGACATCACGCCAAAACTAGTGAATTTAAAATTAAATTCTACAGTTAATCTAGAACCCGAGAAAGCATAGGGTAGGCTTTAAATTTTACCGAATTCCAACGGAAGCGGAAACTGTGTCGGTATACTGAGCATTGTAAACGAAATGACTTGTAGCTGTCGCCGACATGTAAGTATTAATTATTCCGAAGGCAGGTAAGGCTTGGATTGAATCAGCTGAACTCGTCTCTGAAAAAAAAACAAAAGATTGTAGAAATTATCGACACTATTGGAATCACTTCAACTATCGATAGATGTTCGATAGTCTGATGTCTAACAACACTAATTGTGAGGAATCCAGGACACAATTAAGGTGTATGTGAACCTTATAATGGTGAAGGGACTCGCCTTCTATTACGCAATGTTGCTTTAACGAACGATTTGACACTTCGTATTACATACAACTTTATCGAAAAATATTATTCTGCATAGAAAATAAAATTAAAAAAAATATATTTTACAACAACACACACATTGCCTTCATCTCATGTTAAGTAGCTAAAGCACTTATGTTATGGAATGCAGACAACGGAATATATTACTAAGATACGTTTTTATTCTTTTAAATATATACTTATATAAATAAAATACCCAGACACATCCAACCAGCCAGGCATGCTGACCACAACACGAACCGCCCGTCGAGAAAATTAGGTTTATATTAATGTGACGTAATAGCTTCAATGCGTTAATTTCATTCGATTATGAATTACGTCTGTATCGTTGAAAATCCGGAAAAAATATTTCGTGAAACGCCAAACCGATCTGTTAAATCATGAAATCCACCTTTCTGGTAACAACGATCTACCATGTTTCTACACACATCAAGTGTCTAGGGATCAAGAACATTTTTAGCTCTTAAAAAATCTAATTTATTTAAATCAAAACTATGCTGACCTTGTGGTTTGCGAGTTTCATCACGATGTTGTCCTTCACCGTACAAGCGTTGCGTTATGTACATAGGCTCTGAAGAAGAGTCCCATTGGTACACGTCCAGTAGCCGTACTCGAACCCGGGACCTCCCGGTTACAAGTCAAGTATCGACCAACTGGACCGCAGACGCTCTTCCTTTCTTTCCTTGAACATGTTTGCTAATGTGCCTGGCATAGGCTTGTGCTAGCTTCGCCTCTACTGCCTACCCACCTGGAAGACAGGCGTAATCTGTATTTATGTATGTAGAGCACATCGCTGCTTAACATCAGGCAGGATAGTGATCAAACGCTTGTTCATAGTGATAAAAAAAATGTAATAAAAAACGGATAATATTTAAACGTGCATCAAAAAAGTCTAACCTAACCTAACTAAAATACTGACTTAGCGACAAAATTACTGATTTGGTCTTCTAATTGCCATTGTGGTGATAACTTTGGCTTTTTAGGTGTGCAAGTTAGTAATTTTGATGTACAGTTTATTATTTTGCATAAAAAACAGTTACGCGGGTGAAATCGCGGAGCGTCTACCGGTTTTAAAATAAACTGCTCTTTTATAACTACTTAGTGAGAGAGTCTCGTTTCTATCGATAGTTATTTACGTACGTAATTTACTAAACAAACTCTGTTCTAAATACAGTTTCACATAAACAACTGCGAGGTGGAAATGTTATGTGAATCGTTAAATTGGGCGTAGCATGCAATAATTGAGTACTTAACATCTAAATAAATTCAATTCAATACCTATTCGTGTCGTAAACGGAAGAATTGTGCTCGTTTACTTCAGTAAATCAAATTAATGTTGCGTGAAAAATCAAATTATATACGGTTTAAAAAATATTGCTTGTAGCTGTAAGTTTAATTGAAATAAAACTTACAAAATTATCAATGCATAGTATATAACAAAGTTGCCTCCCACTGTCTGTCCCTATGTATGCTTAGATATTTATTCTATGTTCTATATCATCATCATCATCAGGCACATAACGTCCACTGCTGGACGAGGGCCTCCCCCAATGAGATCCGTCATTTGGGTTGAAATGCCAGTAATCGCCACGCTTGGCAGGCGGGTTGGCGATCGCAGCGGTGTTGTGGTTTAACTCATATCACATGTATATATATACATATAATAAAACTGTTTTGGTTCCAAAACTGTACATTGATTCTTTTCACGAAAAAACGGGTGGATAATTTAAGTAATTTGCCGTTTCGGATGCCGAATTTCATATTTTTGGAAAAAGTGTCGGTCCGTCTGTTTGTCCGCGAATCACACCAAAACCGCTGGACAGATTTTGATGAAATTTGGCACGCAGATTATAAGGTATCTGCGTGCCTGAATGACTGGAATAACATTTGGGCTAACTTTTCTACCGTAAGTCATTTTGGTTCCCGTAGGATCAACCAAAAACGACAATTCTCGGCAAGTTT
Source organism: Conopomorpha cramerella (assembly GCA_012932125.1). Lineage (NCBI taxonomy): Eukaryota > Metazoa > Arthropoda > Insecta > Lepidoptera > Gracillariidae > Conopomorpha > Conopomorpha cramerella. The sequence goes on along the minus strand of SJJU01008760.1, from coordinate 5,850 downwards.
TAACTGTGAATATTCATTTCAAATTGGTGTAAGTCATTTCCTGTGCTTTCTTTTTCTTTGAGAAGGCCCCTGACGAGAAATTGGTCCAGCCTTTCTCGAGATTTGCTCTAAGAAACATATTTAGCGCCAGTTGTTCGATATACCGCACTTTTTTAAATATAAGTAGGAACTCTAGGTACTACATATTCGGACACTGATGCAAAATTTCGAACTCAGTTAAACAAATACGCTTCACACATTTCAATCCCAGAAATTAAATCACTCTGTGTAATCCAGGTAGTGGGCCGGCCATATTAGCCGCAGAACCGATGACCGTTGGGGAAAACGAGGTGCCTTTTGCAATTTTTCCATTGTATTATTTTTTACATTCGTAATGTACAGTGTGCAATAAAGAGTATATTCATTCATTCATTCATTCAAACGGAGTGTAAGACGCCCTCAGGCAAGGTGGACTGATGATATACGCAAGATGGCTGGCAGAAGGTGGATGCGAGAAGCCGAAAACAGATCACAGTGGCGTGCAATTGGAGAGGCCTACGTCCAGCAGTGGACAAGTATGGGCTGATGATGATGAATCCAGATTGAAACTTCTAAGACGATTTCTAATGTTTCTGTAGACCGTACCGAGCGCAGTTCAGCACACGTCACTGTCCTGACTCACTCAGCATAGAAAGTAATTGTTGATTGTCCGTTTTGTATGACATACATACATACATACACTTCACGCCTGTCTCCCAGAGAGGTAGGCAGAGACTACAGATCTCCATTTGTCACGGTCCTGACATACCCCTTTCGATTCATCTACATTCAAAATACATGACCTCCGGTTTCGAGTACTTTTCACGCCACCTTCGGCCAGGCACATCACCAATCTGGTCAACATATGTCCTTCTGGGGAGACCTCTACTCAGCCGGCCCATTACATCACCCATATAAATCTCTTTCGTCAATCGACTTTCATCCATTCTCTCTATATGCCCAAACCACCGTAGCATGCCCTTTTCAATATTGGTCACTACATCTTCCTTCAAACCGCAACTTTCTCTTATCACACTATTCCTTATCCTGTCATTCAATGTCATGCCTTTCATGCTCCGCAATGACCGCATTTCTACGATATTGACTTTACTTTTTTTTGTTTTGTATGAATAGGCCAATATTTCCCCCCTAAGTAACCCTTATTGTTATGCAAATAAAGAGCAATATGGTATTTCGAGTAAAAAGGCGGACTCGACGTTACAGGAGATCGCCGCAGACGTTTAGAATAAACAAAACTACCTAATTGAGTGATCGAATACAAATGTTCACAGAAACTAAACGGAAAGGTCACAGATTCTTCGACATTCTTTTGGTGTGATTTGGATAGGTAGAAGTGGGAACATGGGCGCTGGTGAATGCGAGTGCTGACGCGTCGCAAGGTGGCCACCTTAAACCTACATTTGGGTCGCAAGTCCCAAACACTAGCGCACAGTTTCCTCCTTTTACCACGCTTTGGACCCGGCACCCGCACAGTGATCCATGGAATGCTAAAGATATCTGGGTCTCTCTGACCTTACCATGAAACAATATACTTGATTACACACCCTCGTAACAATTAGTGCTATTCTAAAAAACAAGAAATGGTCTGTAAAGCAAAATATTGTGTTAACTGCTTGTACCAGATTGGTGATTGTCCTGGCCGAATGTGGCGTGAAAAGTACTCGAAACCGGAGGTCATGTATGAAAAGATGTATGAATGTAGATGAAGCGAAAGGGGTATGTAGGGACCGTGACAAATGGAGATCTGTAGTCTCTGCCTACCCCTCTGGGAGACAGGCGTGAAGTGTATGTATGTATGTATGCCTTGTACCTACAAAGGGCTTGCCAGCTGGAGCGTCCACTCCTTCTCCACAAGCGTCTACTCACTTACCCCAGCAGGCCTAGCACGCGCCTCAAGAAAGACATGACATAGAACAAATACGCGCTCTGATTGGCTGTTATGTCACGCTTTGTGCGACTCAGTTAGTTTCAACAAATCGCAGCGCGTTATATGTCTTGTCACTTATTTCTTGGAGCGCTGTGCTAGGGGGGCAGTGGTGCAAAGGTACTTTACTAGACGGCGCCACGCCATGCTGACCTCTGCGACTGCTCTGGCATCATTTGCAGGCGTCGCTGGCCACAAACCCCTGGCAACCCTTCCATTGCGACGATGCAATGACCATCGCATCAATTTCCCATAACAACGAGTATGCCAACAAAACATATTTCCGTGAGCTATGCAAAAATTAGGCAGAATCAGTTGTTAAACCAAAACGCACGGTATCCAAACGTATTTATCCCAACGTGAGCCAGTCGCCGCTTTATCGCATCTAGAGAAACCCAAGAAATGTGAGTCCATGATCCTAAACACCTTTCCCCACGAAAAATACACACAAATCATCATCACCATCATCAGCTCATATTTGTCCACTGCTGGACATAGGCCTCTCTAATTGCACGCCACTGAAATCAGTTTTCGTCATCTCGCATCCAGCTTCTGCCACACAAATACACGGTAATAATTACGCTTATTCAATAAACATTTTAGCTCTAATACTGCATGATTGAGCATTTCTAAGCAGCATTATAAAGTGGCAAAAAATCACTTTGTGAGGAAATTATTGTGACTTGCGTGATAAAACAAATAGGTTCTTAGTGAATTGGGAAATTGCGAAATACAGTTTTCTTTTGTTATATTTTCTAAACACCCACATTCGTTTCAAACGCCCACTCGCAGTTTTATTCGCGCATTTATGAATATAAAGGTGCTGACAGACTTAAGTATTCACTTGTAATGAGCATTCTTGCGTTACATCACAGAAAAATGCGAGTTCATATTTTTAGGAGTCGTAACAAGTAATAACTATCCTTTTTTTTCCTGGGTGATGTAGCTTTAAACTAAATATTGCAACACAATTTACATTATGTTCAATTATGTGTTCAAGTTCAAGCCGAAAACAGATCACAGTGGCGTGCAATTGGAGAGGCCTATGTCCAGCAGTGGACAGGTATGGGCTGATGATGATGTGTTCAAGCTGGGGCTCAACCAAAAAGCAAGCTTGCGCCAAAGTTTCCGTGTGTGTTATACAGTGTGTGAAGAGTACAGTAAGTAAAAGTTAGAGCAGGTGCCAAAAAGAAACCGACAAAGTACGGGGACGTATACCAAGCTGTTGGTTCATGAGATCCATCCGTTTGGCCACCATCCTTCTTGATGTTAAGCAGCGATGTGGTCTACGATGGAGCACACTTATTCATTAACCTTAGTGACTTGAAGACCTTCAGACTGTACTGCGCATGAAACATGACTCCGGAAAATCATTCCACAACCTGGCAGTTTGCACTATGAAAGTAGACGCAAACCGTCCTAATTTAATATTCTCAATGTTGGTATTGATTAGCTCTGTTAGATACTATTTGTCTATTAAACCGGCGAATTAATATGATTACGTCGGCGCGTGTATACTCGTGATATAATAGGACGCCATCTTGTTGTACTTCAATATCAACACATAGTATAAAACATAGTCGCCTCCCGCTGTCTGTCCCTATGTATGCTATCTTTGAAACGACATAAAGTATAAATCATTTTTTAAAGGAAACGCGCACTGACATGATATTAAATTATCTTCGCGCTATAAAACCCGTTTTAAACATTTAATATGATGCAAAGTATTTTGATGAAGTTCTTTTTGTGATTCATGAGGAAAGTTTATATGTGAAATATAATATAGAGAAATACTGACGTCTCTTGGGAAGCGAGTACGCGAATGCGCGATCATAGCGCGACTCAGACCAAACACAACTAGGCTTGCAAGCCACGTACCACCTTCACTCTGTCTCATTAATACCATTATAATAAAAAAATAAATACACTTTACGCCTTTAATCCCAAAGCGGGGTAGGCAGAGGCACTTGCCGAAGCACTTTTCCACTATAATGCATAGGAAATGATCTCACTTTTACTACTAATTTGACAGTTTGGATCCAGATTTAACCCCGATACGCAGTAAGGGACAGAAGATATTTTCTTATTTCTCCTGCATGTTATTCATATGGTTGTCTCGTTTTATTCTAAACGTCAGTCTAGGATTGCAAATTGACCGTCGTATGTTCGCGCGATGGCAAAAACTGCGTGGCATGTAATAGAACGCGCATGATCATTGCTCAAACTAACGACACCAGCAGCCACCCCTAGCACAGCGCTCCAAGAAATAAGTGTCAAGACATATAACCCGCTGCGATTTGTTGAAACTAGCTGAGAACCAGAGCGCGTATTTGTTCTATGTCACGTCTTTCTTGAGGCGCGTGCTACGCCTGCAGCACTAACAAGTGCGTCAAGGAAGACACGACATAGGACAAATACGCGCTGTGATTGGCTGCTATGTCACACATCGTACGGACTTAGCTGTTTTTAACCAATTGCAGTGTCTGGTGTATTATCATGTCTTTCTTGGAGCGCTTTGCTAGGGGCGCAGGGAATTACCGTTTGGATTTGGGCAGTGGAACTGTCGATACCAACAAACAAGCATTGACGATAAATAAATAAATATTTCACAACAACACATACATTGCCTTCATTCCATGTTAAGTAGCTAAAGCACTTGTGTCATGGAATTCAAACAACAAGATATATTAACTTATATATCTTTTTTATTCTTTTAAATAGGTAAATATTTATATAAATAAAACACCCAAACACATCCAACAAGTACTTAAAATCCCATTACCTCAGTACCTGTCAGCGGTGGGAATCAAAGCCACGACCCTGCGGAACAGAGGTAGGCATGCTGACCACTACACCAATGGGGGCCCGTCAACGGACGTTAGAAACGCCAATTTTTATTTTATCGGGAAATACGATCAATTATCGCGCGAATTTCAAGTAGGCATCAATCAATATGTTTAAGCCGTGTGGGGACGGCGAATAGAATACATGTGTCACCACCCCAGCCCAACTGTTCCCGTCATGGGGGTCGTAAGAGGCGACCGAGGGAGCTCTCCAGAGAACGGGCAGCAGCCCTCTCTGTGAGTTAAACCACAACACCATTGCGATCGCCAACCCGCCTGCCAAGCGTGGCGATTACTGGCATTTCCCCCTAAATGACGGATCTCATTAGGGGAGGCCCTCGTCCAGCAGTGGACGTTATGTGGCTGATTATGATATGTTATGTAATATGTTTGATCGCGCGAATAGATTTACAAACATTTGATTCTAGCCTATGTATGCAACGCAATGCTCGTACGGTGAAGGAAAACATCGTGATGAAACCCACACACCACAAGTTGTGTGATGGGCTCACCCCCTGTCATGTTGGGTTAAATGCGCTTGGTGAACTTGATGGGCATTTGTTGAGCAAGTGCCTTTTCCTATCCCGCTTTGGGATCAAAAGGCGTGAAGCGTATTTTTTTAAATGGTTCGCGCGACCGCGGTATATGACGAAAGTTAGGCCATCTATTTGACTACTAATACACATGCTAGTCAGTAGCATATTTTGGCAGCAATTCCCGTAATTTAATTTTTCTTATTACGAGTCAAAGCCGAGACGGCTTGGTGGTTACAAACCGGAATAGCCCTAACTTCATGCTACTGATTAGAATGGTGCAGGGTGGTGGTGGGATTATCCCTGATATTATACTGATTAGCATGTCTATCGGTACCATAAAACTCGTGAGAAACTCCGATTCACGTGCTATTAGGACGATTCAGCGTTATTCAGTTCGATAAATACAAAAACGACTTTATTTTATTTATTTATCGACAGCAATTTTACGATTACAAAAATGAACGTTCTATCAGCACTCTTATATGTTCAGAATAAAAATAAAATAAAT
>SJJU01008758.1:0-17032 GCA_012932125.1 Conopomorpha cramerella | reverse complement strand
ACTCACAGAGAGCGCTGCTGCCCGTTCTCTGGAGAGCTCCCTCGGTCGCCTCTTACGACCCCCATTACGGACGGAGATGGGCTCATTCCCTATGTCGGTTGGTGAACCGTGGGTATTGATGGACCTTTTGATCTTCCGTCATTAGAATGCTATATTAACCTCAGGGTTAGGTATTAGAGTAAGTTGGTCATATTTTCTATGTTTCCCACATTTGCTTTGAAAGTAGGTACACTCTGCCTACCTCGCTATGGGATTGAAAGACGTCAAGTGTTTTTTTTTTTTTGTAAGTTGTGCTTCAGAAGTGTCAACAATCATGCTTTTAGTCTTTGGCAAACATAATACATCCTAATTTTCGGCCAGTTAACAGTGTACGAAACTGTTCCGGGATATTTCGATGGTCCCTATTAAGAAAGTCGGATCTACAAAACGAAACATGTTCAGGTGAAAAGATACAAGTTAGTTTTGGATATTAAAACTAAACTACTTGTGGTAGTTACTTCAAATTTACAACACCTTATAATCTTTGGTATCTTTACGTCATGTAGTATACGTATAAGTTTATATATCTTAATATCGCTAATCTAACGGTGTAGAAAAGTAGATATTCCTAAAATTGCACTACCGACATTTTTAATTGGGACAATCGATTTTATTATTATTTTAAGTCTACCTAACCTGTTTTTTTTTTTTTAATCACTATGAACAAGCGTTTGACCACCATCCTGCCTGATGTTAAGCAGCGATGTGGTCTACGATGGAGCACACTTGTTCAGTAGGTACCTATTCACCGCGACTTGAAGACCTTCAAACTATACTGCGCAGGAAACACAGACTCCGGCAAGTCGTTCCACATCCTGGCGGTACGCACTATGACAGTGGACGCAAACCGTTTGGTTCGCGCAAATGGCAAATCCACCTGATACGGGAGAAAGTTAGACATTCAAGCCAGCCCACTTCCAATCCATCTACATACCAGTGGCGTGCACACCATATAGGCAAAAAGACACTGCCTACCTTAGTATTTTGGTTACCCAACCTAATAATAGAGTCATCTTTTGTTGTATTCACGACATAGGCTAACTAAGGCCCTGTGTTTTGTGGGTGAATAGATGGGTTGACAAGTTACCTATACATAGGTGTCAATACTTGGGGATCAGTGCGCCTACCTTGCGTAAAAGCCAGTGCACGCCACTGCTACATACCTTATCAATCTCTCCCTGGGCCGCCTCTTCCACCTCTTCCTCGTCCTCCACACTGGCCATGGTCTCGTCGAGCATCTCCTCAATGATGCCGGCCTTCATCATCTCCTTGGACATCTCCTGCATGATGTGGGCGATCTCCGGCAACCGGATTAGTGCTTGCATCGCTTGCATTACCTATAAATATGTATACAGGGTGTTAACGCCCCAAAGCGCCATATTTTTACTAATAATTACTACATATTGTCAATTAATAATATTTAGCTGTAATAACCTATTTAAGTGTGTAACTATCTGTTTGTGAACTGACCAATCAGTTCGCGCAATTGGAACACAACAGAAATGTAAGCGAAAGCAATCGGAACATTTGTTGTCCCAAACGGAACATTTTTCTACCGCCTTTTTCACAAAAAAAAAAAAAAGGTGAACACAGGGTGTTGTGCGATCGAACAATATTTCCTCTTTGTGAATAGTAGGTACTTCCTTAACCTTTATAGGTACTGAAATTAACAAGTTATAGCTCCAGCTCGAAAGCCGTGTCTATTGAAAATAATTTGAAAAATAGGGACCTATTATATGACTTAATTGTATAAACCAAAGTCACTTCCCGCTGTCTGCCCCTATGTATGGTTAGGTCTTTCAAACTATGCAACGGATTTTGATGCAGTATGTTTTTCAATAGAGTTAATTTAGAAAGGTTTAATGTGTAATATTATGTATAATAGAGGAACACTGTTAATAATCTATATTGGCTTTTTAAATATTTTTCTTATTAAAACTAAATTTAACACTAATAATGTTGCCTAATTGCTCACATATCTAATGCATCATGAACTGCATAGCAAATAGTGATGTATTTGCCACTTATTTTGGGACAAACATGTGCATAGCTTTCATGGTGAAATGTGAAAAATGCTAACTTTTAGCATTATATGCCATACTAGCTGACCTGGCAAAAGTTGTTTTGCCAATATACATTATGAACAGCTCTGCTATCTCATTCTCTGCTATTATATGCGTGTATTGTACATACAAACCTTCCCTGTGAATCAATCTATTGTCTAAAGAGAACTGCATGAAAATCCGTTGCATAGTTTTAAAGACCTAAGCATACATAGGGACAGGCAGCGGGAGGTGACTTTGTTTTATACTATGTAATGATAAATCTCTTTGAAAAAAAAAAAAATACTATAATTATATAAATTGTATTTTATTCATATTTACCTCTGTTGATTTCTGTAGTGATCCAGCAACTCTCAATGTGGCTAGAATGAAACATAAAAAAGTAAGTAATACGTGAGTAGTGTAGTGTCAATCAATAGTCCACTGATTTTGCTAAATTGTTGAATTAAAATAAACCTTATATGAATAGTCCACACCTATCAAAAACAGTGTGGAAAGATATTTACAAATTAGGACTAAAATTTTATTAGAATGACATATCTAGTCATATGCAACACCTCGTCAATAATAACATTATACTCTGCAGTAATAAAGTAAGAGTATTAATATAAACACAAAAAAAAACTATAAATCAATAATAATTGCGAATTATGAATATTACATACATTCCTACATTTTACACATAGATACATGTATATACACTAATGTCCCCAATAGGGGATGGACAGGACAGAGACTTTAGAGATAAGAATAGCAATAAGTGTAGTACGCTTATAGTCTGAATAAACCTAAATCACCAGATACCATAGGTTTAGCATTAGCTCCTACAACATAGAAGAAAGAAGGGCAGCTGATTCATTCTACTTACATCCCCAATGACCATGGAATTTTGCAAAATAAATTTTTTCCTCAATAATTTTATACAGTAACTAGTGTACGCCCCACAATTTCAATTTGCGTAGTTCAATAGGTAGTACCTGAGTATACCAAATTTCAAGGGTCTAAATTGAGCGGTTTAGTTTTTTCATGCAAAAGTATTTTCCTATTAATTACCGTTCCCTTGGGAATTTCTGGAACTCCTTTCCTAGTGCACCCCTACGGTACCTAAGCTATGTCCGTTCCAAATTTGAAATGCCTATATTTAGCCGTTTGGGCTGTGTATTGATATGTCAGTCAGTCAGCTTTTCCTTTTATATATTTAGATAATACATTGTACAGTCATAGTCTGTGCACTGCAAGAAGCCCATTTAGACATATGTACTTAATTGACTGATAGTGATGTTTGTTTGCAAATTAGCTCACAAATAATCTAGTTTTTCAGATTCTATTTTATATTTTTAACAATGTTTATTAAATAAATATTACCTTATTCTGGTATATTTATATAAGTAACTGCTAAATAATGATTATAACGGTTATAATTATTATTATAATTGACAGGCCCCTTGGTGTAGTAGTCAGCATGTCTGCCTCTGCTCCGTAGGGTCGTAGGTTCGATTCCCACCACTGGCAGGTATTTAGGTGATGAGCTTTTAAGTACTTGTTGGTTGTGTCTGGGTGTTATATTTATATAAGTATGTATTTAAAAGAAAAAAAAAGTATTTAAGTAAATATATCTCTGTCTGATTTCCATAACACAAGTGCTTTAGCTACTTAAGATGGGATGAAGGCAATGTGTGTGTTGTTGTAAAATATTTATTTATAAGAAACAATTTATTATTTACGCTATTTACTTACTGACCAATAAAGGACATGTAGAAACATAGGAACTTTGATACTTCAAATTCAAAAGCCAATATGGAAAGCATGACACTAAAATAGAAGGACAAAGATCATAGAAGTGACAGAAAATCTTAATTTTGAATGCAACATTTCTGTCCATTACTTCCACTCTAAAAAAAGTTTGGATAATTTCAGTGGTCAAAATAGGCTTCTTACACCAACTGTAAATGTGATTATTTGTCTTTATATTATTATATAGTATATTAGGTTGATAAAAACATAAACTCACCAAGTTGATTCTTCATTTGCATTTGAACGGAATTCAAATGTGCTTTACTTGTATAAATTTTACTTATTGCTTTTCTAGATCTAATGATTTCTTTTGCAAGTATTGTACACACTTGTTTATCATTCTTTGATGCTGCATCTTTTAATGACTTCTTGATTTTGTCTTCTTCCCTTTGAATTGCTGTAAATGATAAGAAACTATTGGAATATAACTCCTATTGTATAGTGTCTATGGCATGTATGTTTAGTTTCTTTTATTTCAGTGAATTTTCTATTGAATCTTGGAAACTACTCATGAAAGTATCTATATTTAGTATAGGTACTTATCTAATTTTATAATATTGTAAGGCCTCTACCAAAACTGATGGTTTGTTAAAAATAAGAACAATAGGTGTGTCAGCCTATTGCCACAATAAGTAAGTAATTAGGCAGAAGTGGAGTATTGGGATACAAATTAAAATAATAATGTACAAACCTCGAATCTGTCGTTCTAAATTATATCCTTCTTTACGCAGTTTGTGAGACCACTCATTCACCTGAAATAGTTTGAATGTTGAGATGAGGTAATAAAATATCTAAACTATAATAAATACCTACGTTGTTTTACAAAATTAAGTCCGTACCATCTCTTTGGGGTTCCTTTCAGGAGATTTACCAAATAGACCCATCGTTGTACTTTAATTTAATATCACAATATGTTGCCTTATATTGGGAATTGTGCAAATTTATTAAAATTTTGGAGAAATCCACTTCAAGAGATTTTGTTTTCACTCACAATCAAGGCAAAATAGTTTGCTCTTTTGACATTAATGACAGAGTATTATGACCTCATCTCTTGTGCTTGCGTGGATTGAAACGTTATAATGTTTGGTTCTGTGAGGAATCTTACTTGCATTGTGACTATAACGGTTTGCACTTCGATTATTCGATTTATTTTTTTCGAAACAGTCTTAATATGAACAATTTGCATGTACAGACGTATTTTACATAACGTTATTTATCTATTTCACTAATCTTTTTGGTAAAACTTGTTGCTGGTAACGAAATGTAGTGACAGCAACTAATCCACTTTATGCATTTTTGTGGGCTTTACGTATTTACAAGTTTCAACAATAAAACCTTATTTTGCGTTAAAGTATAGTTCTTCCATATATCTTCATACCAATTTACAGTAATTTATACATATACCTCACACGGAAGCTCTTATCAAAGAAATAACTTTGTGATTTAAGTATTTGTTAGGATCAACGGAATGTTGTTAGAAAAATGTCGAAGTAAACAAAAAAAGACGTTGTTTTTCTCGCATATTTTTCGGGACTCCGGGAGGCGATGTGCTTTCTTGTATAATTTCGGTTCGTAGCTGTGGTTATTTAATTGAGTTGAAGAAATTTATGGATGTGCTGTGTGGACATCTCCGTTTAGTTGCATGCATGTGAACAGTGCTTGTTTTATAAATCGGAAACGATCACCGCGTCCCGCTTACACCCACCGCCGCCGAATACTTTTTTGAAGAACTCAAGGTAAGTAAGAATGTATGCCCCTGACGGTTGTTTATTCTGAGCATAATATGTAAATGTACATTGTTTCTGTAATAATCGTTGCATTTATAATTATCTTGACGTATTTACGCTCTGAAAGTGTCAATGTACAGTTGAAGTCGTAAACCTGTAAACTTTAACGTTTTAGCTAAGAAAGGACTATTTATGTCATCATTTGGCGGGTGAAACATTTCTTTGTGTAATTTTTTCAGTTGTGTTCGAAGATTTTGACTTTTTATACAATTGTGGGGAAAGTGGTTACAAAAATAATTTCAATGTTAACAATTCTACAATAATTCTAACGTAAGTAATACAATAAGTACTTATTAGAGGCAGTGTTAAAATTTACTGCCCTACACTTGTTGCAGAAACTTTTTGCGTTCAGTATAAAGTGGATGTTAATCCACCATAATATAAATCAAACTAGGTTTTCCCAGTGCAGTCTATCCATGTATGTCTAGATCTTTAAAAACTGTGCAACAGATATTGATACTTTATTGTGTTAGGGGGTAGTGCTACCTCTAACCTCCCCAGCTCCACGAAGCCAATAAGCGCTTTTTGACAATTTTGGCCTCATATAGGGTTTTTTGTAGACACATTATTACTACAATATCAGAGCAATACAAGAGTGAGGCAACACCAATTGCTTTTTAATATCAGGCAGGATGTTGCTCAAACCCTTGGTTATAGTTTTAAAAATACTTAGCCCCCCTAGTTTAATGTCTGTCTTATGAATTTAGCCCCTAAGCCTCAACAGCATTTGTTACTTGGCATTATCTTTTATTCTTTTATAAGAAGGATTCCATTATAAGAAGCAAATTCTGACACATTGTTAAATCCATGAACAATTTTTAGAATGGATGTGACTGATGTATGTGCATAAATGTATGGCGATGACATTTGTATCTCAGCTTTGGACGTCCTATTGCTTCTTAGCTCGTCATTGAAGTGACTATATTTCGATGGTGCATTTATGTGCAAAATAAGCTCTACAGCAATATTATGAATGGCTAAATAGATTTCATCTTGTCGAACCTTGAATGCATTATCTGTTGCTCGTAAAACATATAGGACAACTATAATTGATCGTACTAAAACATCACTCATAAATCAATTCTAAAATAAATCTGTCCCATATTATATACAACACTATCAGTCTAGGCTACGCATGTCAATCAACCTGTCAGAATTTGCTTCTTAGATGACTCCAACTATAGTTTACACAGTATCTGCTCCCATTTTATTCATGCCAACTGAACTAACCCAACACTACTAATCCTAGTGCAATGACAAGGTATATGAAGTTACAATAGACCATGATGGAGTATGGTTTAAAACTATTCAGTTTTGGTTCCGCCAATGTAGGTATGTATATGTTATGTTCCTTGATAGTTGATACACATCTGTTACATTCCTGGTATGTATTCATCATTAAACTTGGATTGTTAATTTACACAAGAAACATTTATTGTTATTAAGGGGGCAAGACTTTCCCCTTTACATATCTGGGTGAGCTTGCACATTAATACATAGTATAAAACAAATTCGCCTCCAGCTGTCTGTCCCTATGTATGCATGATGAGATCTTTAAAACTATGCCACATATTTTAATGTGGTGTTCTAGATAGAGTGACTCTTGACAAAGGTTAATATGTATAATACATATATACATGTAATAGCAAGGAAGCACTCTGTTAGTAATGTATATTGGTACTCTGTTATTAAAACATTGTTCGTGAGGTCTGCTAGTGGGTTTTGTTTTATTATACAGAGTTTTACACTCTGTATTGTAAATATATACTGCATGTAAAAGGACCCTGAGCTGTCTTAGCAACATGTTGTGCGCTTCAATATGAACAACTTTTACTATGACACTGTAAGGAAATGAAAAAAAAAAATTCTAATCCCCATACAAAATGTCATCTCCTGAGGCAAAAAATTGCCTGTTTTGTATGCAGATGAAAAATTTGTTTGCATTTTCCCCGCATTTTTGCCATAGTAAAAGTTGTTTATGTTGACAAGCCCAACAATGTTTCTAAGACCATTGCTTGGAGACCTTTTACATGCCGTATAACTAAAACTAAAAATATTTATTACTCTACCTATTCCATACAATCTAGTAAAATCAACTAGTAAAAACAAGTTCACTCAGTGCATAATTAGTAGTTACTTATCCAAAGCAACTCTAACAAGAAATCCTAATTATTCTTTAATTGCACAAATATCTTGAACCAAGGTTAACTTGAGAATTTGCAGTAAGTTCAGTCAACTTTGTAAAGTGGAACAAACATCTTTAGGATAAATCTAAACATTATATTTATGTATTAAATGGTACAGCTCATTTAATCACAGTACTGTTCAATTAAATTTGTCATTTATATGTATGGAGGAAATTGCCTCAATAAATGCTGATCATTACTTTTGATACTAGTTATGTACATAAAATTATGTATCTTAACAACTTCATGAAATGTTTGCCTTTTTTCAAGTTTAGACCTTGTGGTATTGATTTTTTTTATAGTTGACAATTCCCTATTACTTCCCTATTACTTAGCCATACAGAGGGAATCAGAAAGGAATATAATAAGTTGAGCGCCTAAAAATACTAAGTTGAGCAGCAAAATTACTAATGGAGCAGAAAAATTTTTGATTTTGTATTTATTAGCTGACCAAATCAGTAATTTTGTCGCTAAGTCAGTATTTTGATTAGGTTAGGTTAGACTTTTTTGATGCACGTTTAAATACTGTCCAATCAGAAATACCTTTTTAAGTTGAAGTCAACTTTTTCTTTAAACCCTTCTGAGAGTATTTCAGCAAGATGGTATCAATGCCCAAAAAATCAATCTGCTCTCTCCATCTCGATTGGCTGAATGAGAATTTTGTATAAAGACAAGCTGCTGTTTTGCTGAAATGAACCTAATAGATTCTACAAAAAGAACACTTTAGCTAAAAAGGGTTATAGTATAATTATTTACTCAAATCTAATGACCAATGCAAAACATTAGGCAGTAGTGGTACATTTACCACAACATTACCTTCCAAAGCGAGCGCGTGTCCTTCCGTCATTTTATCACATAATAATATCTCGGTCGCCAGTCAAGTGGTTTCTCTATAAAAAGTACAGACCAAGAAACTGGTTTATCACCCTAAGGATGAAACTCATTCTGAATGTCATTAGCAATAATGTTATTTTTTTTACTGTGTTCTCGTACGAGCCAAGTAGTATAAATAAAAAAAAAAGTTGTATAGGAGCCCACTAGGAATTTGGTTTTCACACGGGTGTTGAGTTTTACATCTAAATGACATTCCTCCTTCATAAAGCCAATATCTAATTATGATTATTTCACGCAAATGTCTGTTTATCTGTCAACGTTGTCAGAGACATGAGAGTAATAGGGAATTTCCAGGGCCCTTATTTCTCTTAATCATGACAGATGGCGCTAGCTGTCTTAGGGGGGATAAATATCACAGAAATTACTAACTTCAAGCAGTCAGTATTAAAGGTGACAGTTCATTTTTTTATTGTCTGTTTACATGTTACAAAAGTGTCTAAAGTTTATAAGAATAACTTCAACCAAATCATAAAAACCGTTCTAAAATGTAACTGACAGAAGTCCAGGGTGACTTACTAGCGATATTTACATAGAAACTTTTGGAGTTTGAAAATTCCCCATTATCCGAATCCGCTCGTAAAAGTTCAGTAGAACCCGAGTCTACTCTGATCGAGTTAAAACATTCGAGAGCACTTTGAAACGTGTTTCGACAATCCGAGTAGCGTCTGAGTTGACATCCAAATGCGCTCGGTCCAAGCTTACTCTTACTGTGAAAACCCCGCTATACCTACCACAATTTCTTGGTCGACCGTACCTACAGATGAGTGATTTAACTGGCAAATGAGTGATCGAATGTCATCATCATCATCAGCCACATAACGTCCACTTCTGGACGAGGGCCACCCCCAATTATTTCCGTAATTTGGGTTGAAATGCCAATAATCGCCACGCTTGGCAGGCGGGTTGGCGATCGCAGTGGTGTTGTGGTTTAACTCACTGAGAGCGCTGCTTCCCGTTCTCTGGAGGGTTCCCTCGGTCGTCTCTTACGACCCCCATAGCGGGAAAAGTTGGACTGGGGTGGTGACACAAGTAGTCTATTCGCCGTCACCACTCGGATATAATGTACTATCACACATAAGTATCGAAGTTAAGACATAGCTGCCTAAACAATGTGGTATAATTTTATGTTTTACCTGACACTGCATTGCCTGTGAGTTGTCACTAATCATAGCTCAAGACAACTACGATGCTTACTTCGCAACAGTGCAGTAGAGTAATTCTTGTCATATGTTGTTTATGTTAGTATCCAATTACATGCCGTCATTGTCCGTTCTCTAAGGAGTGACAGGGACGGCATGTGACATTAAACCTAACTTGATACTAACGGACGGCGGTAATTGGTCATTACTGGTCATGTAGACACAACATTGGGTTTGAACTTTACTTTTATTCTTGGACTTATTCGTAGGTCAGTTCTTTGGTGGTCTAGCTCAGCTTATTTGGTCTCGCCGCTGCTGTATTATTCACTGTCGCTGAACCTGTACGTTATAATAAACTTGCTTCCTCAGTTAACGCAATACGCACGTCTCTTGTGAAATGTGTTCATTATGTTTTGCGTTTCAAATCAAGCTGGCTGGTCGGCTGCAAAGTCTATGGCATTGCCGCAAGGCTGTAAGCCTATGTGTCTTCTATGGGTAGTGGCGTGCACACCATATAGGCAAAAATACACTGCTTACCTTAGTATTTTGGATACCCGACCTAATAAAAGAGTTATTGCTCGATGTTTTCTTGTTGTACTCACGACATAGGCTAACGAAGTCCTGTATTTTGTGGGTGAGTAGATATATAGGGTACCTATATTTCGTAAAGACAAGTTACCTATACATATGTGTCAATACTTGGGGATTACTGCCTACCTTGTCGTAAAAGCCAGTGCACGCCACTGTCTATCGGGTGCATTTTTGAGAGTTTTCTGCGGAGTTACATAAATACATCGCGAATTAAAAAAAAGGTTGCAACATGCCAGACTGTGTACGTGTGTGACTGTCGACGATCGTGTTGAAGAAAATAACAAAAGTAATTTGAAATCAATGTGATATTAAGAAATCCCTTAATTTGCTGAAAACAAAGTCCCAGATTTTTAGTTCTATAATCCATATTTCAGTCAAGTCATTAGGATTCGTCCCTGAGACGTCATACGGAATTTTGATTTGCCGACCGAAGAAAGTTATACATACTCAAGTTTCACTTGAGCATGTTATGCTTTATCCAAGACTATGATGATATGATTTTATTGATTACGATCTAACTATGCTTGAGTGGACTGGAGCAGAATACTGGCCTTAGATATATCACCCCGAATTACCAAGGTTGTTACGATTGTAGTTACCTAGTCACTCCTTTTACAGGATGTATTAATTCATTATTTTTGAAAGCCCAAGTCATCACAACAGAATTAAAAATCAAAGATGTTATTTTTTATTTATTAGAACGACCAATAGTTACACACCAAAACCTTGTAACCATCATCATCTTTAAAGATTTCAAGATGTGATCAAGATACTTTACTTCACCGTAAGAACGTTGCGTCGTCGTGAACGTAGGCTGTGCTAAAATATACCATAATAGCCGGATTCGTACGTACAACTTCCTATTGCGTACATTGACTACTATACTACAGGCGCCCTCTAGGTCCATAGGTACAATACAGTGCATCTAGTTTCCCAATGCATTCTGTGAAACGTCATCATTCGGCTGTGATTATTTCTCTTGTTCCCATTTCGAAGCCGGATGCGCTGACTTCGGCACAGAGAAGAATAGAGCGATTTCGTAGTTAACTATTTCGCAGTCGGCTCCGAAATTGGTATTTTAGCGACTATTCTAGCAGTCACTTTTTGAACTTGGTTTTGACAGGACGCTCTCAACCAACATGAACTATAATACCTAGAGCTATTGATTTAGCTGCCCCGACAAAAGTTTGTTTTTCTATATTAATTATTGGAACGACTTGCCGGAGTCTGTGTTTCCTGCGCAGTACAGTCTGAAGGTCTTCAAGTCGCGGGTGAATAGGTACCTTCTGAAGAAGTGTTCTCCATCGTAGACCACATCGCTGCTTAACATCAGGCAGGATGGTGGTCAAACGCTTGTTCATAGTGATAAAAAAAAATATATAAGTGTGGCCAGTCTAACCTCCTTTATATCCCCGCGGTCACATTTAGTATACTATTTACATTATATTAGTATACAAAACTCTAGTCCTGAATGATTCATTCATCACAGACTCATCCCAGCCTAACCCAAACCCTTGGCCCTTGTGATGTTTACGTGAGATACAAAAAGATTTTTAAGAATGTATTCCCAAAGGGGTATAAAGGGGGCTAGACATTTATATAAGAAAAACGTGATACTTAAACTACGTCAATGAAATCGCGGGGCGTCCACTAGTTTAATCATAAAACGGCAAGTACACCAGAGTGTAGTGTGTCTCTTTCACACATATGCGACTAGAGCGGGACATAGGACAAACTTGATTCGAGAAATATTCGAAAAAAAACTTAGGCCTCATAAAAAAACGTGACTTTTGACCTGTATCAGATAATAATATCCTAAGAATAGGTAATTAATATTACAAATATATACTTGAAACTATTATATAAGTTACTAGGCTTTGAATAGGATTTTGTATGCTAATTACCCAAAACAATAAAAAAATTGTCATAGGTTAAACATATATACTACGCAGTGCGATTTTTTGATATAACCTTTTGACATTTACTTATTGTGTTTACTTTGTTAACTAATGGGGAAATGTCGTTAAAACTGGTTATAGGTTTTAAATAACAAAAAACTTGAGAATATAATTACCTCCTGGGTTTTACAAAACTATTGTAAGCGGCGAAACAAATTAAAACCGCAACAATATGTTTCTTAAAAGCAGACACATCTTTGTTAACGCATTTGAATTTGCTTGAATTATGAAGTTGCTTATATGCAAAGTGGCTTGAACTGGAAACACTATTTTGTTCAACTTTCATGCAATATTTTATTACCATGTGTTCATCATGGTTACAATAAGTGCTATTTCCGCAGCTTACATACAAATAAACAGATTTACTTATTGCCCGAATATTATTATAATTTACATGGGGATATAAACACATTAAAAGGGATCAAGAATATTTTTAGCTAATTTATAGATTTTTTTAGAGCTAAAAATATTCTTAAATCAAATATAATCTTCTGGATTGGTCTCCTATCTAAATTAGATCCCCATGCCTGTATCAATGTCTTATCATTTAACATTTTGAATAAATTATGAATGAATTCAGTGTTTGTAAAATATATTCTTGATTGCAATCTTCTAAAATGTACTTGATCCCTAGACACTTTTGATGTGTGTAGAATTCACTTATGGATAACCCGGTTGGTTACATCGGACTCTCACGAAGAGATGTAGAGAGGTAGAGGTATATCTTCTTATCATTTCTTTCTTAGAGCATTTTTCTAGATTGGCGGCCAGTAATTGTTCCTACTTTCACAGTTCTTATTTTTATCGAGTGGAAATCCGTTATGGATACTCCACCGCTGGCGTAGACCGCGCCGGGTTTATATGGGACTCGCACCCATTAAAACCCCACGGAGGTCGCTCTCGCGTGATAGCCGTAGCCTCCGGAATAGCCTGAACCACAAAGTTTAAGAGCGACCCCAGCCGACGACGTTCCCAGTCCTAGATTCGTAAGTATGGAATTCCGACTAGTGGGGTTAGAACTAAAAAAATAACTCAGTTCATTTCGTGTCGATCCATTCGTTTTCGGCAACGTACACCAGCCTCCTAGCTCAGCGCTCCAAGGACGAAGTGACAAGACATAATAACTCCTCAGACCAAACACACTAACTAGACTTGCAATACTAAACTGACGTTTAAAATAAAACGAGACAACTATGTGAAAAAAATGCAGGAGTGAAAGAGCAAGAGATATTTATCTTCTGTCCCTTACGGCGTAGCAGGGTATGTCTGGATCCAAACTGTCAAATTAGTAGAAAAAATGACAGCTTGGATCCAGAAGTACATAATTTTCCATACATTTTGGTGGCAAAGAGACACACTGAAGGTGGTACGAGGCTTGCATGTCTAGTTGTGTTTGGTCTGAGTATAAAGGTACTGCATGCTACTTAGTGGTATGCTGTCGGGGCTAATACGGTAAGTAACCACCTACACGTCAAATATAACAAAGCTTATCGACTCGTAATAACAACATTAATATTACGGGAATCGCTGCAAAAGCATGCTACCAACTAGCATGTGTATCAGTACCGTGACGCACGCACTGTGATTTTTCGAAACAAGCTTAGTCGCACGGAGCGTGAGGGCGTATTTGTTCTATGCTGTGTCTTTCTTGACTCGCGTGCTCGGCCAGCAGTAGCAGCTCGCGGTGCTGTCCCGGGATTTACAACTACGTCCCAATACGAATGAATCGAGACGAAGTTCTTGTGATCGTTTTCTTAGTGTTCTTATCCCACAGCAGTGGCGTGCACTGGCTTTTACGACAAGGTAGGCAGTAATCCCCAAGGATTGACACCTATGTATAGGTAACTTGCCTTTACCAAACACAGGTACCTACATATCTACTCACTAACAAAACACAGGACCTTCGACAGCCTCTGTCGTAAGTACAACAAAAAAAGTTATATCAATAACTCTATTATTAGGTCGGTTAGCCAAAATACTAAGGTAGGCATTGTCTTTTTGCCTATATGGTGTGCACGCCACTGTCCCACAGGATATACCGAGTGTAAAATGATCCCGAACAATGTTACTAGAAACGTTCCTGGGCTCAATGGAGGGAAATGGTAAACAATGTTTTTCGTCTCCATCCAAAATAGACAATTTTCTGCCTTGAGGGATGACATATTGTATGGAGACGAAATGCCAGCATTGTCGCCATTGCAAAAGTTGTTCATATTGACGAGCCCAACAATGTTTCTAAGACGGGGTCCTTCTACACGCACTACATATGTATGTACATAATATGTAGATTGTAGGTAGAAGTGTCATTTATAGTACGTACTGTATACATGTACATACATAATAATATGTACATACTTGAATTGATCGCATATATCACCGCGGCCGCAGAGAATTGATCCAATGTAATACTCTCAAACACAGTGCAAGCTGCAAGGCTATTTGAGTATATCTTCCATCTCTGTTACTTGTAAAGATTTAAATAGAGACAGTATCGGTTTGTGTTCCATTGACCATGTGAAAGGCAAACTTTTAGTATCATCCAATCAAATACAATTTAGTCGATGTTGAGAACTCGCCTGTGTACGTATTTTTATTCTGTGTTAAATGATTGTTTTTTTTTCTTTTTCTGTGAACATTTTGTTACTTGCTCGTGTTGTTTTATATGAGGCGTAAATTAAAAATTGGGTAAGTCAGCCACTTCATTACTGTTTTGCTATAACTATAATGTAGTTCAAGAGATGTTGACTAATAACATAATGTGTATGTGTGCGTTAGGTAGATGTCGCTCTGCTATTGACATCTACCCACATTTTGGAAGTAGGCAGATTTGTTCAGAATGTCTTTGTTGTGCGAATGTTTAATAAAAACAGAAATACAATACTTGCATACGTATACTTCACGCCTGTCTCCCAGAGGGGCAGGCAGAGACTACAGATCTCCATTTGTCACGGTCCTGACATACACCTTTCGCTAGTACTAATTTGATTGTTAAATCCCTTTCGTACATTTTCTATCATTAATAATTTCGAAGTAACACCAAAGCATTTCCCTTTTTAGTCACTTTCCGCCTTATTCATGCAATTTTTTTATCTCCATACAAAATAGAAAAATTTTGCTTCCGGAGATAAGATTTTGTATGGTTATAAAAATTACAAAAAAAAAATTTAGAATAGGTAATTCTATGGAAACGTGTCAGTCAGCAATTTATTTTCCATTCATGTAAAGTGCCACCACGATATAAAATAATAACTTTCTTCATACCACGACAAAAACAGTCCTCAATTTGGTATCTCACAGAATCACTTTTACTCGCAGGCAGGTGCTTATTTACAACATAATTACCAATCGAGTACTAGGAAACTGGTTGTGAGATGGACTTGCTCATGATGATCGACTTCCGAGTTCAAATGAGTAATTTTTTATCAGCACTAGCAAACCCGGCGAAGTCCGTTTCGCCACCAGATGGGTTCGTTTCGTTTACCCGCTTTTCTGTTGAATTTTTTCCTGAATTTTCTTTGCTATAAACCTCACGGAGCAACCACCGACGAATGCAAAACGTAGTTCGTGCGTTCTGGAGTTATAGCGTCAGGGAGGAAAACCCGACTTATTTTTATATATTTAGATATGCGCAAAGCCTCTGCTTAGTCTGTCTTCAATGTAGTAATCGTTGAAATGGAACTCTGTTAAAGAAAAAAGAAGATATTTTTTCTTTGCTTTCTTTTTTTATGCTCTATGAACAAGCGTTTGACCACCATCTTGCCTGATGTTAAGCAACGATGTGGTCTAAAGTGGAGTACACTTCTTTATTCTTCTTTTTAAAGTTCCATTTCATTTAACTGGTCTGTCATCAGAAAACCCTGACTTCCTTATTATATCCAACAAAAAAAAAACAGTTCATAAACGACCTTATCCGAGGACGAACATATAAAAGCATATAGGTATACGGTCGAATTGAGAAATCTTCTTTGTTGAAGTCGCCTACAAAACGGCTTGGTAAAAAGATGCGCTTTCTTTTGTAGTAAGTACGGGCGACAAGAGAATTGTCATCAGTTCTTGTGACACTTCCTTTGTCCACTAGAACATCAATAAGGTTGATTTGTTGTATTGTGACAAGTGAACAGTGAACCGTAATGCTTAGTGACATTAATTATTTATCATTATGAACAAGCGTTTGACCACCATCCTGCCTGATGTGAGTGTCAACCTTAGAGTGGTAGGCTAGAGGGCCAAGTCTGCTACACTCTCGTAGCTACATCGTTCTGGCTTCGCAGCGGAAAACGATTTGCATCACTGTTGTACTACGGACGACAGTGAAATGAAAGTAACGAGTTCAGCAATGCACATCGTTTGCCGCTACGATGCCAAAGCGGTGCAACACCAGAGTGTATTAATTTATTTATTTATTTATTTATTTGTAGTAGACTTCAGTGGCGTGCACACCATATAGGCAAAAAGACACTGCCTACCTTAGTATTTTGGTTACCCGACCTAATAATAGAGTTATTGCTAGATCCTTTTTTGTTGTAGGTACTCACGACATAGGCTAGGTAATGGTAGTTAAGGTCCTGTGTTTTGTGGGTG
>SJJU01008757.1:0-14532 GCA_012932125.1 Conopomorpha cramerella | reverse complement strand
AATTCCGAATGGGGTAAGAAGACCTGAGATAAATTCCCTACCAAGGATCTTAGGTTAAAATCAGGTGTCTCCGTGGACTCCGGGCTCAGGGCGGCGGGCATTTACTGGAGTGCGGTGAAGAGGGCAGCGCTGGACAGAGGAACATGGAGAGGTATCTGCAAGGCCCTATGCATCCCCGGGTATACTAGGACCTAAGTAAGTAGTAACTATTGACGGCCGGCATGGATGCTCGGTCAGGACATCTGCCTCTAGGTCTACGGTCGCGGATTCGATTCCCGCCACAGACATAATGCTTAAGTGATGAGCTGAGGCATTTGTGTGCGTCTGGGTGTTTTATTTATCTATGCAAGCATTTAAAAAGTATATCAGTCTCTGGCACCCATAGTACAGGGGATCCTAGTTTGGGGTCAGATGGCCGTGTGTAAAAATGTCATGCCGTCCATGTTGGCATATTTATTTTATTTATTTATAGCTGTGCCACGCAGTGTTACTCGCATCCTCCCGTTCCCGTTGGAATTTCGGGATAAAAGTAGCATGTTCATTTGGAAAAACGTAGCTTTCTTTTAGTGTAAGAATCATCAAAATCCGTTCAGTAGTTTCGGAGCCTATTCAATACAAACAAATCTTTCCTCTTTATAATATTAGTATAGATAGGTAAGTCAGGCGTCTCAGATGCTCCACAAAAACATACCACTACGCCTGCTGACTGCGAGGCGTAGCAATGACTACACTACGTAGCAACGACTACGGCGTAGATACGAGCATCAACAAACATCAACCCCATCTATATAGAAATTACATTCAAGGCACACGTCTCTTACTCAAATAAAGCTTCTAATTGTGTTTGTGTAAAAGGGACAAACTATACTCGTGGAACACTTGTTTGGTATATGTTTTTGGATGCAGAAGTTATGAATGTGTTTTTTAATTTAAACATTATTATTGACTTTTGCACTCAGTTGAGTAGATAGTAGTGGAGAATGTTGGTTTACCTTAATTACTTAAAAACTCACTGTGGTTATTACGTACGTCAAAACACATGAGTATAATTGACAAGTTAAGATGAGCTTAGGTTAAAGGTGATGTGTCTTTGAAATAGCAATTGTCTTTCAGAATGTATGTGTGTGTATGCATGTATCTCTGACAAATTGTTAATTACTACGATATTTTAGCATGAAATGAAATAATCATGCAAACTACAAGGCTACAGGGTTATGCTACATTGTAAATATACTACACCACACCCTTAGAATTGGAACAATAACAGATTTTTCTATACTATAATAAAACTGTTCCGGGTCGATTGATTCTTTTTACGCAAAAACCAGTGGAGTATATCAAGTTTCCGATACAGAAGGCGTTTCATGGAATTGGAAGAAGGAATTTCATGTTTTTGAAAAAAAATCCTATCTGTCTGTTTGGTCGCGAATCACGTCAAAACGGCTGGACAGATTCTGTTGATATTTAGGGCGCTGATACCTTATACTCCGGAATAACATTTAGGCTAATTTTTATACCAGAATTTAATTTAGTTCCCATAGGACTAGATTAGAACTTTAATAGATAGAGTGTTTTTAAAGGAAGGTTTATATGTATAACACAGATATAATATCAGTTTTTATTTTTTTTATTTATTTATTGGCAAAACAACGTTTGCCGGGTCAGCTTGTTTTTAAACAATTTCGAATTAAATTTACCGATGTACCTACGTTTTTTCGCAAAAAAACCGCCCCCCCGGTACAGTTTTATAACAGGACAGAATTCAAAACACGTCGGCGTTCCACTTCTAAACTTGACTCATATAGTGATGGGTCACGTAGTCTATTTTAGAAATCAGTGGCATTTTCCTTATTCACCAAAGACGGGTACTAAAAAAGACGATCCGCCCACAGAAGAAAAAATGCTCAAGATTTTCTTTGCGAAGATAGCTTAAGGCTTTGAAATGGCAATGGCATATTTTATTTATTTTTAAGTCGTTACAAATAGAAATGACTTATTAATATTGACATTTATTTGTTCTGTTTTTATACCTTTTGTTGTAACAGGACAATGCCTGTTAAGTAAATTTATCACCAGCCATGACGTCCACTGTACAAGGACCTCTCCCAATGATATCAATGATGGCATTTTCTTTTTCAATTTTTTTTTCAGGGACGACGCCCTACCTGCCTTTCGGCGTACGGGCCATTCTCTGGAGACGTGCGCGTCTACTTGCTTTTGCCTCTTTTCAACGCACACGTTATCTTGACTCCATACAAATTATCTTTGTCCGTCCCTGTTTTGTTGCCAACTCTCCCCCTTCTGGGGCATGACAACCATAAGCGAAGACTTCGCCTCGGGTCTTCAGTCGTTAACAGGCTTCATGGGTTCTTCGTGCTGTATGCCCCGATGGCATTAATTATTGGCATTAAGGGGGAAATGCCAATAATTGCCACGCTTGGCAGGCGTGTTGGCCATCGCAGTGGGGTTGTCGTTTAACTCACAGAGAGTAAAAAAAATAACTTTCCTTTCTGTCTGTATTCCGTAGGGTCGTGGGTTCGATTCCCACCGCTGACAGGTACCTTTTAAGTACTTGTTGGATGTGTCTGGGTGTTTATTTATACGTATTATTGTATAAGTATGTTTTAAAAAAAATTAAAATATTTAAGTAAGTTTATTTCGTTGTCTGAATTCCATAACACAAGTGCTTTAGCTACTTAACATGGGATGAAGGCAATGTGTGTAGTTGTAAAAAAAATATTTATTTAATATTTTTTGCTCCGAAAATAGAATCAAACAAAATAAACACTAAGTCGGTATAGAAAAAAAAAACAAAATAACACATCCACCTATTTCAGGAACGGGATCTAGTCAATATCTGTCAAAGACTAAGCTCCTTAAAAAAAAAGAAAACCGAACTCCCTCAGGGGTCTCCTAGATTATCTAGGCGGTATACAGTAGCCGTCAAATCGAGTGAGACAAAAACTATTCCTGTTTGAGCTGACGTGGCTTTTAGTTTATATTGTAGGGCAGATCAGCTTTAAATGGTTATATACTTGGCAGTCGACAGTACCTTCTTATGTTTATTATTCGCAGTGTGAACTCCATACTAATTTCCTTATCGATGACTATCTCATCTTTGCGAGTTCATCAGACGACATCGTGAGTTTGGAATACAAATTAATCCGTAATAAGAAATAGAAATTTGCACCTTATAGGCTTCAGTATTCAGGTTTAAAGTCGCGTGAAGTCTGTAGAGGGGAAAACGTATAGGTGCGAACAGATGACGTTTCGAACCAGCCAACACTGGTGTGGATTTGGAGAGATAAAATGTTAACATAGCAAAGTTAAGTTTAGTAGTAGCTTTTGTTGCAGTTGTACCTTTAGGGAAGACTAGCTGTACCGCGCGGTGTTATTCACGCTTTTTTTTCATTCCCGTGGTAATTTCGCGGTTATAAATATAGCCTCTGTTATTTGTGGATAATGTAGCTTTCGAATGGTGAAAGAATTTTAAAAAACGGTCCAGTAGTTTTTCAGCCTATTCATTACAAACAAACAAACAAACAAAGGTTTCCTCTTTATAATATTAGTGTAGACAACGGATATTTGTCCAGCTCGTCAATTTATCCCGTTCCGTGTTTCTTACTCTACTAATCCAAAATGGTAATGAATATTTATTTCAAACCCACGTGCGTGGTGAGGAAATATTTTTTACACATACAGGTACCTACCTAGCATACCCTGTAGGGTGCAAAGCAGGCAGTTCTTCTATCCCTTTGCACCCGAACTGAAACAATTGAAAGAGTTGATTTCAATTGAATTTGAACCTTATTGTGTGTTTATGGTGTTCTATCATCAACTAGATACGAGTACAACACAACTAATTTTTTTTCAATTTGTTGTAAATTTTTACTTTAGCCAACAGATTATTTAGTAGATGGAACATTATATTTTGGGAAGGTGTTGTCAAGTTCCAAGGGTTCTATTCAAAATAGAGGGTATGATTCGGATTTAACATAGGGTCAATTATATTCATTCTAACCATATTCAGATAGGTTAAATCTCTACCCATTTCTGCCAACATCGCCGCACTCCAGTCAATTTACATTTTTTTTTAATGTATACATAATTATCAAGCCTAGACTGAAGTAATGTTTGTTTGTCAACACGCTTGTGTTCGGTAATGCTCGCGAATGTTCGGTTTTCCTATTAAAACTTAACCCTTTGCAAACACCATCCTCGTACTCAAGTGTGCGCGTTAACACCTCGCGAGCGCATCGTGTGGGAGACTCGTTGGTACCTGTTATATTTACCCCCCTGTTTTATAATACCTTCACGCCTTTTAATCCCAAAGCAGGCTAGGCAGAGGCCTTTGCTAAAGCAAATGCCCACGGTTCACCAAGTATCACATGAAACAGCATGACACGAACATTTAAATTAGGGATTTTTTTTTATTTAAAATGTTTATTTATGGTTATTTAATACTTTGATTCACGAGGATCTTCGTTTAGTATTTTTCAGAGAAACTAAATAAAGAAGAGGCGAACTGCAGACATGTCTGCATCAGATCAAAGTTAGCCCGTGGATCAAACTAGCCCCAAGTTATGAAACATGCAGATATTATGCAAGCAATTTTAAAAGTGAAACTTTTATTACATCGTCTCAAATATTTTCGTCTTTGTTTATGTCGTGTGACGGTCGGCCGCGGAGTAGGGAAAAAGTGAAAAGCGCTTTTTATACCTTTTAAATTAAGATTTTTAAGTAAATTTTTATTTATACCTGTAACGGAATATTATTCCAAAAATAAATACACTTCACGCCTTTAATCCCAAAGCGGGGTAGGCAGAGGCACTTGCTCAAGCAAATACCCACGGTTCACCAAGCGTATTTAACCTAACGTGACAGGGGGTGAGCCCATCACCGTTATAGAGTTCACACACCTTGTGGTGTGCGGGTTTCATCGCGATGTTGTCCTTCACCGTACGAGCGTTGCGTTGCGTACATAGGCTCTGAAAAAGAGTCCCATTGGTACACGTCCAGTAGCCGGACTCGAACCCGGGACAAGTTAAGGATCGGACCAACTGGACCACAGACGCTGACTGCTTGACGTCAGTAATTTCGTTGACATTACTCCCCCTTGAACACCTAGCGCCGCCTTTTATAGCTAAGAGAAACAAGGGCCCTGAAACTTCCCCATTTCTATTTCACAGACACAAAAACTACCAATCACTTGTCTCTTTTTCTATAATTACTTACTGTCAATGTGACAGGCCCGTTGGTATAGCGGTCAGCATGTCTGCCTCTGCTCCGTAGGGTCGTGGGTTCGATTCCCACCGCTGACAGGTGCTTAGGATAAGCTTTTTAGAACTAGTTGGGTGTGTCTGGGTGTTTTATTTATATAAGTACCTACCTATATTTTTAAATGAAAAAAAATGTAAGTAAATATATCTCGTTGTCTGATTTCCATAACACAAGTGCTTTAGCTACTTAACATGGGATGTAGGCAATGTGTGTGTTGTTGTAAAATATTAATTTATTATTTATTTAAGTCAACGTGACACTCCAGGTTTCATCAACCATTGGATGATGCGAGTTCAAAAGTTTGTAATATCTTGATTTTTTTTTCGTTTACTCGCTTTGTCGCCTTAGTAAAAGTTGTTCATATTGACGAACCCAACAATGTTTCTAAGACCATGTCAACGCAATATGAAGTGTTTATAGTTCAAAGTTAAATTTGCGACGAAAAACGCTATTTGCAAAAAAAAAATACTTAACGATTAGTTGACGGTTATGGCTCTTATACCCATAATATTTCAATCCTCCGTGTTTTCTATTTTTGTTTGTCTGGTTTAATTATAAACGTCAGTTTTTTTAGCTAAGAATACCTTTGGTCGCTGCACGCTGTGCCGTTAGGATCATATACACACATCAAAAGTGTCTAGGGATCAAGTACATTTTAGAAGATTGCAATCAAGAATATATTTCACAAAAACTGAATTCATTCATAATTTATTCAAAATGTGGTGATAAGTCATTGATAAAGGCATGGGGAATTAGGTAGGAGTACAATCCAGAAGATTAGATTTGATTTAAATAAATTATATTTTTTTTAGAGCTAAAAATGTTCTTGATCCCTAGACACTTTTGATGTGTGTACTGGTACATAGATCAGGAGATCGAACAACGCAAGTGGCGATGGATTGAACACACTATCAGGAGAGGAGCGTCCAAAACTGCAAGTATTGCGTTCGAGTGCCAGCCGAAGGGGGGCCGACGGAGACGAGGTCCCTGGACGGCGAGCCGCGTGCCTGAGCGATGCCAGATTATTTGCGGAGGACAGGACAGGGCGTGGCGGGACTTTGTCTGGACCCTCTACAACTCCAATGCCTTGGGACGATTAGAAGCGTTTTTTAGTTTGCTTACCCACATAGTTAATAACTGTGTTGTAATGTGTATGCACCCTTATTAGTGAGTGTTGGGCTCAGTGACAGGTATTCGGTGATTATTTAAAGATATTCTTTCATTATTTAAAGATGCACGTATAAATTGCCGGGTGTATTGAGGACACGCCCCGCGACTTGATGCCCCGGGCGGCCCCATGTAGGGTTGGGACAATGATGCTATCGATAGAGAAATATTTGACTACTTGATTGTGCCATGTTATCGATAAGTGAATGAGGGGAATTGACAACTTTGCATACCTAATAAGCAGTATAAATAAAAAAACCGTTTCTGTATTTTCGTTTCAGGATACTGTACAAAAAATATTATATTTTTTAGATGCGTAAATTCGGAGATATTACGTAAAATGTGAAATATGTATGATGACGTCATTACTTTGTGCGAAATAGTTGGAATTCAAGCCTATCCATATTTTTTTACACATCAATAAAATTGACAATATTAGTGACAGCAGAATCGTCAGTTTCAAAACAAACAAAAATAGGTTATTTTTTTCATCCCACCTATTCTTGGAATAAACCAAAAATCACGCTATTTCACTACTATCGATAAAAAATGCATCAACCCGAACGAGAGAAAAAGCAATGTTAGGAGTAATATTACTCTGACTCGACGTGGCTAGCAAATAAATAAACACACCTTTCTAACAGCAAAAGTAAACAAAACAACATCTACACAGACTACAACTTGAAAATTGACATTGACAGCTATAGTTTTCTTTTCTATCTGTTTGATCTGTGTATCCATAATAGTGACGTCATATGGCGCTTACGCTCTTTCGAAAAAAATCAATATTTAAAGTTAAAATCATGAATGAAAACATTATTTTCACGTTGAATAAAAAAATACGGGTCAAATAATTTTATATTTTCTTCAATTTTCAATAAAAATATCATTTACCATTCGAAATGCAAAGTGGGTGTCATATTATAGCCAATTCTTTTTTTTTTTAATGTTCGTTAAAGTCCAAAGGGTGGTTTCGGGAAAAAATCTATTAATTACCGTGTCTGTATTTCTTCCAATACACACGGTCCAAAGGCGACTTCCTACGGCAAACTAAATGTTTGCCGGGACAGCTAGCTAACAATATAAAATAATACGGAAGTATCGAATATTTTACGCAAGTAAGTGCCTCTGCCTACCCCGCTTTAAACCATTTTTTTACCATTAAGGTGTCAGTATGTAGTAATTTACTTATTTAATTAAACGAAAAAAAAGCATAGATTTATAAATATGTAATTCCTTTTTAATTAACTTTATACAATTTAGGTACATTAGCGACTTAAAATAATATTTTAAAACCACATATTTGTAATAACAATTGTAATTATTACATTACTTTCATACTGGCTTTAATAGTTATTAATTAATTTATACATGAAAATACTAAATAGGTACACGGTAAAGTTTCTACAGCTTAATTTTATTTTAATTTAAATACAATAATATTTACATAATTATAAACTTAAGTACAGCTACCTGCACATCAAATAAAGTATTGCACCATTTAAAAATTACTTATTTAATTACTTATTTATTTTTTTCTCAACACTTTGGTCTTAACAATAATAATAATAATTACAAAATAAAATACACAAATATCATCGAATACCTTCACTGGTTTGTTAAAATTATAATTTTATTACTCAGACCAAAAATAAATCCAAAACTGACGTTTTTTTTTATCAAAATGAACAAGCGTTTGACCACCATCCTGCCTGATGTTAAGCAGCGATGTGGTCTACGATGGAGCACACTTGTTCAGTAGGTACCTATTCACCCCAGTGACTTGAAGACCTCCAGACTGTACTGCTTCAGAAGTACACATCAAAAGTGTCTAGGGATCAAGTGCATTTTAGAAGATTGCAATCAAGAATTTTTACAAAAACTGAATTCATTCATAATTTATTCGAAATGTGGTGATAAGTCATTGATACAGGCACAGGCATGGGGAATTAGGTAGGATACCAATCCAGAAGATTAGATTTGATTTAAATAAATTAGGTTTTTTTTAGAGCTAAAAATGTTCTTGATCCCTAGACACTTTTGATGTGTGTACATTATTTTCCGTACATTTTGGTGTGAAAGAGACAGATAGAGAGGTCTTACGCGGCTTGCAAGTCAAGCTGGGTTTGCTCTGAGCTTATTTAAGGACAATTTACCATTATTTTTAATACATTTTTATACACTAGAACTAAATATTTATGTACAATATAAATTACTAGAATAATGGTGTTCCACCTCCGACTTTTGTAGGGTGACTATGTTTCCTGTTTATATTTAGATGATTGATTGATCGATTGATGTTAATGAGTAATATTATTGATAATTATGTACAAAAGTATCCCGAGCATAGAAATGTTGTTGAGCTCGTGTCAATATGAATAACATTTGCTATTGCAACATTGCGGGAAAATAAAAAAAAAAAGATTTTATCTCCATACAAAATGTCAAGAGGCAGAAAAATTTCAATATTTTTACGGAGTAAAATTTTTAAGCCCAACAACACGTTTCTAAGACCATTGCTCGGGGTCCTTTTACACGCAGTATAATAGAGGCGCTTCTCTAAAATAAACATGAGCTGAAACCACTCTAAATACACATAAGTAAATACATTAAAAACAATATGAGATCTGTCTCAAATACAATATATTTATCTACAATCTACTCGGTAGAATTAACTACGCGATCCCTCAAGTATCATCTCGCATTGCTGAGAGCGGGATAGCTGGATGAGAGCGCGGATTGAGTTGAAGGTACGCGATTACATGAAGACAAGAATTCCCGTAAAAGAGAACAGTACAAGCGTGTATTATTGTTATCTCTTTCCCGCAACACCAACTCAAAATACTCCAGAAAAGGACGCAGATATTCTACCGAGTCATTTCTTATTTAATACACTAAACTAAATACTCTACTAGTAATTATTTGTCAACATTAATATTAAAACTGGGATACGGCGCCGGTCTGAGGGACTCCGAGCCGACGGTCGTTGGTGGCGTGGGCTGCATGTACGGGTACCGTGGGTAGGGTGGGTATGGGTACCCGCCGGGCAACACTGGGCTGTGGAACGGTGGGATCAGTCCAGGGTTCGGGTAGCCGTATGGTAACCCTACAGATGAGGCGGCGGCTTGTAGTATGGACGCTGCGAAGGCTGGGTCGCTGTACACGGCTGCGTAGGGCCACGCGACGGCTATTCTTTGGCGCTTGTCCTTCATCCTTCGGTTTTGGAACCATACCTGTTGGCGAAAAGGAAACGGTTTTGTTAATGTTGATAGTTAAATTTGGTGCTTTAGATTTTTTTAATATAGAGTTTAAAAGGGCCCCGAGCAATCTTAGAAACGCTGCTCTTAAAAAACTAAATGGAGTTCAATTAAAAAAAATATTAATCTGCGAAATTCAAGCTGAAATATTCGCCAATATGGTATAAAGATTTTAAAATGTTTTTTTAGTTAATTACCTACTAAGGCAGACATTAGACGCTCATGCAAGCGTCATTCAATTCCATCAGTCATGATTTATGGAATGGCTACTAATACTAATTCAAACATCATTCACTATATTAGACGATAGGAAATCCGTCAATCACAATGGTGACTGTGGTAAAACTGAGATCAAAACGTATCGTCTAATGTCTGCCTAAGGCCGGACTAAGGAATTACGAAATGCTGTCAAGCAAGGTGACACATTGTTTGAACTGTCATGGAAGTTACGCAGAAATCAACGCAAGGGAAATACCACACACAAATAACACGAGCCTAAGTAAGTAGCAGAATGTTAGCTTTAAAATAATAAACGGCAAATAATTTCGAAGTAAAGGGTCACAAAGTGTACAAACAAAGCTTATGGCCGCAAGAGAACGCGTTAAAACGCCCTTTGTGTTACGCAAAATGGCCGCCGAGCGAGACAAGATGGCGGAACAACGCTAATTGGCGGGAATCCGAGTTGCGTGCTACTTTGTCCGGAAGAAAGAAACCTTACACAATGGCGAATTAACTAAGTAAGTAATTTAAATAAAGCGCTATAAATTAAGCCAGCGATAGTGTCAGAATCATTGTTGTTATATCTACTCGTAGTTTTATTTCTCATTAACAAGAATTTAAAAAAAAAATGCTAATTTCCCATGACGTTCATTTAACCGCGTCAATATTTCTGTCAGTCGTATTTCCCGACTGACGTCAACGTCAGAAACGTATACAAATAAAATGCCACAGAAATTTCCCCATTAGTGAAAGCGCGAAGGTATTTTACGACCGGCTAACACCGTAAATTAATACATTCATCACAATAAACAAACAAAGGCGCCGATTTTTACGAACCATCGTGCGGTAGTTGCTTACAGTGTGATTTGATAGTATTTTAATTGGTACAATCGCGCCATAAACGCGCCGGGCCATAGACAAAAACTGCCGGTGTATCAACACTACCCACAAATAAGTGCTTTATATTAGTCTGGCAACGTTCCACGAGTGTATTAAATTATTGATTAGCACTCAACAGCTACTGAATACAGAATACATCTCTTTTATTTCGGTGTCTTTTATAAATAAATACACATCGAGAAAATTAGCGTGTAAGTAAAAAACAGTATTGCCATGCAATAAAAGACATGTGTTCGTTTTATTTCACAAGCGGACCGTTGCTCCTTCTCGACAGAAGTGATAATTGATATTATTACTGGCAACTTTGCCGCGCGCCCGTTTCGAGAACACTTAATGGCCGTACTGTGTTCTGTGAAGCTAGCACTGGTCAGGTAGGACTAATGCTTTGTCTCGCTCTAATAGCAAGTGTCAGAAAGAGACAAATTATCGAGCTTTACTTATGCCCCCTTACCAATAAACCCGTTATAACTTACAAGAACTTTTTACAGGTCTATTGAAACTTCTTACTCTGTTTTTGATATAGGTACAACTGACAACTTAAGCTGAGTTTGGCATAACGTGGTAATAGATAAACTGCGTTAATTAGTTAACCCTTTACAAGACAGAGGGAATATAGGTGCCACTTAATTTTGAACCTTAGTCCGTTGAAAGTACAGTATAAAATCAATGAATTTCATACAAACCTTCTGCCTGTTAAAGGGTTAAGGTATAGTTGGTAGATAACGTTATTATATCAAATCGTTTCAGGAGGTACTTTCGGAACCTACTTATTTGTTTTAGACAAACAAACAATAACAAACTTTTTATACTATGAGTAGGTATAGATAAATATAAATATGATTTCATAGAGACTGAATGTCCTTACTCATCATGTGTGTCCCATTATCTCCAATAACCGAGTCAAACCATTTACGGCGGCCATTTTGCGAGACGAAACACAGAAACACACATAGCGTTGATAACTCAATCAATTTGCGCCTCCATTTTTTATTTCTTGCCGCGTCGAAAACACATTAGAGAATCATGGCCGCGAATGATGCTTCAATTATGGTTCAATTTAGGTACATTTATTGTGTATCACGATTTCTTGTGACATGTTTAAACAATTAGTACTTGGCAACGCAAAACAATGTCAGCCATTTTGGTTTTTTTCTTAGTTAGGTTTTTTTTTCGTTATATTTTCTTTTTTTCTAACCTGCCAGTGCCAGTTTGAAGGAAGTGGAGGCCAAGGAGTTTGTTAACAGAAAAGTTTGTAATTTTTTTCTATAACGTGTCAAACGATTAGGCACCGATACTACTTAAGTACTAGAAAAAATCGATTTGAAAAATTCTTATGGTCTCCATTGGGAAACTATCATCCTTGGATGACATAGGCATGGTAGAGCTACTACGCAAATACCTACCTAGCAACCTACAACAACATACCTACACACATCAAAAGTGTCTAGGGATCAAGTACATTTTAGAAGATTGCAATCAAGAATATATTTTACAAAAACTCAATTAATTCGTAATTCATTCAAAAGGTGATAAGTTATTGACACAGGCATGGGGAATTAGGAAGGAGACCAATCCAGAAGATCAGGTTTGATTTTTTAGGTTTGAGCTAAAAATGTTCTTGATCCCTAGACACTTTTGATGTGTGTACCTACTTAAGTCCGTAAAATTACCAAAAAGTTTCCAGAAAACACAAAAAAAAACGAAATAATTAAAAAGGAACAACCCAAGAGTTTCCAATAATAACAATAAAAATTACTAATTACCTTGATAGTAGACTCAGGAAGGTTCAACTGAGCAGCCAGTTCGCATCTCCGCGGTCTAGACACATAGTTTTCTTTGAAAAACTCCTTTTCCAATCTCGCCAACTGTTCCCGCGTGAAAGCTGTCCTGTAGCGTCTGTCAGAAAAAAAATTAAAACGTCAGTTATTTTTTTAATTTCGTCAGGCATTTGAGGCACAGATTCTAAAAGTTTACGGGACAAACGAAAAAAAAGTTAGAATATTCTTCATCGTCACCATGGACCATTAAATGGCCATTTAAGTCCACTGCTGCAGCCTCGTCAAAGGCGCGTCACTGCCGCAATAATGAAAGATAAAAATAAACCACAAATATTTTTTTTTTAATAAAATCAGAACTAAGTATGTTTCATTATATGTATAAATATATTTTATTGGTCTTTGTTGAGATCTAAAACTTGGTATACATCAAAATCGATCGAATCGAGAAAATTATAGTACCTAGTCGTTTCCAACCATATATTCCTACAAATAAAAGTACATATGTACAAATAGTATTAAATAATTCTATTAAACGTGCTATTTACCTTATATTAGGATCCGCCGCAGACCCCGAATTGTTCATCTGTTCAGACTGCGGGCTCAAGGATTCTGTTAACAAAAAAAAAACAAAACTATTAATAAACACTGAAAAAAAAACACATAAAAGCAGTTATAAGTGAAGTTACAACTCTTTAAAGGACCGATTAGTGCATCTGTTTTGTTAAAACACTCTAAAGGGATTAAATCCCTTTCAATAAGCTTCAACTTATCTTAACAACTATTGCGTCTAGACATTCGCTACTTGTGGCCGAAAAGCCGGTACATCAAAGCCAAAGAGCGCTCGTGTTTTTAAAAAAAAAAAATTTCGACTCCGAACTAATTATTCCATATTCAAATTGAGATATCGACAATAAAAGAGGGAAAAAAACGCCCGAAACCGGTAGCCGGGAGGTGTTAATTGAACGCAACCGAAGTTTCAAAAGATATACATTAACACAGAACAAACACAAATAAGCTATTGTCTAATTAAATATTTTCCCATGCCGTGTGTTATTAGGGGAGATATGTTTTCATTCTGTTACAAATCTGCCGACATTTTCCTTTTTTTTTGTTTTCTTTTCTTTTTTTTTCGAATGCACACAAAGAAGGTCCGTAACACCGAACGCCGCCATTTACAGAACTGATTAGACGCAGAAGTGTTTCCAAATTTAAAAAAGGGGGCGGCAAATGGTATTGACACTGGCCGTTTACATTATTAAAAAGAATTTGGGAAAAAAAAGTAAATTTTGAACGGAGAATTTTGTATTGAGAGATTAATCGATTGTAGATTGTAAAAATCCCTCTTTGAAAGATTTGTGTGCACCAAATTGTACCTAACTACTTAAACATCAGAGTACATTATTGATTAATATAGTATTTTTTTGCTTGTAGTCTGGACCACTTGAATATGTTCCCATGCTGGGTGGCGACATATCACTTAAAACTCAATTTGCATTAGTCTAGCCACCGTTTCCTTTCCATACGCCATATTTCTTTTTTTTTTAAGAATAAAAAACATGTCACTTTTAAATATCGAACGCGGCCAGCTGCGGCAGAATGGCGTGTGCGTATTTTTTTTCTTAATTTTAACTGAAAAAGATTTGAATACGGAAAACCTTTTTTTAGTTTTAAACGCTTCCGACTTGAGATTATGTTTTATGCTCTTCCGAATGGATGTACTTATGTAAGTGGTTTTTTTTTTAAATTTATTTGTTTGTATTTAGGAAATGAGCCTAGACAAAGTTAATTGGCGACGGTTTGAAAACGGAAGGGCGGTTTAAGTGTTTTAAGATGGCCGGTAATGTTTTTTTTTTATACTTTTAAAAAATGTCATTCAAAAGAAAGAAGGTATTAATGTGAACTGCATGAACTTAGGTATTTTACTCTTTTTT
>SJJU01008756.1:0-17940 GCA_012932125.1 Conopomorpha cramerella | reverse complement strand
GGTCTAGTGAAACATTAGTCTTCGCCTTAAAGTGTCATGATTTCTGTCAAATCAAATCGTTTATTTCTTCGTCGTTATAAGATACATTACATACAGATATACAGTAAAATAACACAAAGCTTGATGAAAGTCATGTATGATTTTAAAAACAAAAGTAAACGTCCCCGGTTCGAATTAATTTCTTTTACTGGCCAGAAGAACCGGGAAGAAACTGGCATCTTTTCAAATCGTCAGGGCTTACATCTAAGCATACTTAAATAAATTATGACTTAATACTAATTTAACAAATACTTGATGGCCGGATACATCCCTAACTGGTGAACAGCTCAAGGGCTCTGTTTCGAAGACAACACAATAAAGCATTTTGTAATGTTGCAGAGATTCGTTATTTTAATTGTGTCTTTTAGTGCCACTAATACCAAGAATTTGTTACTCACACTTTTTGAGTTATAAAAGTTGTACGTGGTCGGGCGGGAAGACTCATTATCCGACCCGACCACATCAAATCTAGAGTGCTACCAACAGTGGACATGACAATTTTTATTTTCATTTCTGCTATAGTAAAAGTTCATATTGACCAGCCCAACAACGTTTCTAAGATCATTGCTCGGGGTTCTTTAACACGCAGTACTTATAAAATGTATGTTACATGCCTATAATATTACCTACATATGTTAGCTAGAAAGGTGAGCACTATATGCCACTGATTTTAGGCAATTTGTGCCTCGTTTGTAATAATGCTGTCTCCCACTATTTAGATTAGGGAAGTCAAAAAAAAAATCATATGTATGCATTGCAATGCAGCGCATATATATATTTTTTCTTCTTATTTCTATACCGTCTTTACTTTAATAACTATGTGGGATCCAAGACAGAAGGCTAGGCCCCCCCCGGGATCTAGCCCAGTCGTTACTGATTGAGCTCTTGTCTATTCTGGGTGCCGGTGTAGATCCTGGCTCTAACAGGAATCACAGTGGTGGGAAAGTGGGTGGGAATATCCCGAAATGCCACTGATGCCTCACACAAAACATAATTCTTTCAAAGGGTATTTTCATCATCATCACGATGCGCAAAAAACACAAACTATGGGCAAGTCGTTCAGTCTATTTGTTGATTGCTTAAAAGACCAACTACGAAAGACGCAATAGTTTACGCCTGTTAAGGTTTTGGCGGAGGATCCATGTCAAATACCCACGTATCCTAAGGTCTCATCTCTACGTGATTGGATGAGCTTGATGTCACTATGGGATCTACACACTTTTTATTCGTATCCAGTTTTCCTTAAGACGTTTATTAACTAGTTGTGCGTAGCATTGTTACCTATGATTTATTTCGTTATATGTAAAGTTTCATGGAAAGCCGTACTTTTGCGTAAAATAGTAACAAAACTTGGCGATGTCCCGCGATTTCAATCGCGTATTTTCAGTATTAATTTCTATTACAAAAGCACCAAGATTTAGAACCATAACTCCGACATCATTTTTTCTCATATAAATTTCAACTTTCTAGGATCAAGGGTTTGGTTGGGCGTTGATGAGTCAGTGATGAATGAATCAGTCACATCTTTAAATTTTATATAAATACTAGAACAAATGTTTAATTATATCTTATCAAGTGCTTAAATATTTAAAGTTTCATGGTTTTATCTTTTAAAATTAAGTAATCCCATACAAACTTTCAACCCCTGTTTCAACCTCTTCATCCCTTTTTTTCGCAATAAAAGGTAGCCTATGTTCTTTCTCAGGGTCTAAAGATTGTCTGTGCCAAATTTCATCATCATTAGTTGAGAGGTTTAAGCGGGAAAGCGTAAGAGACAGACAGAGTTACTTTCGCATTTATAATATTAGTAGGGATAAGGTTTTGTTCGCAAGTATAGTATTTTTGGTCTGAGTTAGTAATAGTTCTCAGAGCACACACAGACAACTGGACTTTTCTTTCAGTCGGTCTCTTTCCCATCAAAGTGTATGGAAAAAAATATTTTTTACCTTTACTACTAATTTGACAGTTTGGAAACAGATATACCCTGATCGCAGTGGTGTTGTGGTTTAACTCCCAGAGATCGCTGCTGCTCGTCCTCTGGAGAGTTCCCTTGGTAACCTCTTACGATCCCCACGACGGGAAAAGTTAGGCTGGGGGTGGTGACACACACATGCATTCTATTCGCGATCACCACAAGGCTGATATAAAAAAGAGACAATAGAGATAATACACGCATATAAAAAGAGGAGACAAAACATGCAGGAGTGAAAGAGTAAGGAACAATATTTTCTGTAGGTACCTTACTGCAGGGTATAATTGGGTCCGAACTCTTATTCTGGTAGTGCCAGTTTGGATCCAGAAGTAAAAATTGATTTAAATAAATTAGATTTTTTTTTAGAGCTAAAAATATTCTTGATCCCTAGACACTTTTGATGTGTGTATGTAAACCTCGGAATAACCAGTTTACAGTAAACCTGTAATACCCTTTGTGTAAATGACAGCGCGTTTATTAGTAAGGGGGGGGGGGTTACTATTTTAAAGGAGATTAATCTCAGATTAAGTTGCACAGTTTTTCCAAGAAATTCTTTCTTAGTGCTCCGCTCAACTAACGTTATCAAAGGAGCTTTGTGATTTTCAAATTTCTTATTTCAACAGTTTGTGATGTAGGCGCGCTGATTTTGTTATTTATGTATGTTATGCCTTAACAAGTTATGTATAGTATCTCGTTCCTGTGGGAATTTAGGGATATAATATTGAAAGTTTCATTAAAATCCATTGAGCAATTTTTGTCTTACAACACTATCCCCTCCAAATGTACTAGCTTTATAGTTAAACCTTTAATTAGTACCTATTACAAGCTGATGGTTAAGATTTTGTTGTAAACAGGGATTCTTCATTCTTCTTTGAAAAACACTATTTTCTTTCTCACTCCTATCGCTCTCCTCCTCTAATAGCCATACAGTGATATCAAATAAGTTTTCTATCTTTCCTTACTAATTAGAATATTTTACGTAATTTTATTATTCTATTATTAAAATCCGACTAACAATTCCCATTAGTTCCGTCAGTGTCCCGCCAGCGCAGTGTTGGTACCAACAAAGACTCACTGCGCCACGGAGACATTACACAGAAACCGTTCTGCCAGCGATGCTGTTTCACCATAGTAGAATGTCTGCTGAGCCATGATCTTCGGCCTCATCGACTAACACAATCAACCAAATTACAGATACTTTAAAGACGAAGAGTTTCCTACGCGCGAAAGGTCTTTTAAAACCGGCAGTGTATACAGAATCCGAAGAACGCGCCATTGGTACCAACGGCACCGCATTACTGTCAGCCGCGCTCACAGAATTACCGTCTCTACACTCTAGATTTTACGTGCCAGATTTGAAAATACAGCCCGAATTGTTCGTGTAGTAGTGGATTTTATACTTTATGCGGTGGAGATAGGAGTGGGTGGTGTCTGGGTGGCGTTGTGGAGGCCAGCAGAGCGAAAGCCCGGCGGCGGCGGCGGCGGAGACGGCGGCGGTGGCGGCATGGTCGACCTTCGAGCGGCTTTTTGTTGCGACCACTTGACTTGGCCAGTTACGCTAGTCAATGTACAAGACATCGCTTTCTGAAACGCAGTTGGCTCAGCGAAGGAGATTGATTTCCATATCATCTCATGTTGTGATCCCTAATTGTAATAAGTCCGCGAGAATAGTGAACAAAGTTAATGATACACAGAC
The DNA here is from genome assembly GCA_012932125.1 of Conopomorpha cramerella. Lineage (NCBI taxonomy): Eukaryota > Metazoa > Arthropoda > Insecta > Lepidoptera > Gracillariidae > Conopomorpha > Conopomorpha cramerella. Next base: position 14,233 of record SJJU01008756.1, on the reverse strand, counting down.
AGACCTGATTTCGTTGGCCCAATTATAAGACGCGGTTCTATCTTTAGTTTTCCTCTAACTTTATTGTTGTCTCTTTCGACTGGTAAATGTCTGAGTGAGATATTCTAATAGTTTAGGCCGAGAATAAAGGTAGATATTTCTGTGTAATCGATAAGTTAGAATTTAAATCGCTGCATAATAACAATTGTAAATGAAACGGTAGCACTAATTATAGGTAATAATTGATATTAAGATTGACTAACAATACTAATATAATGCATATATAAAAAGAAAAAAGATTTGTCTAATCGTACATGTAACATCGGCTGACAAGGATAGTGTGACAACAAGTGACATATCGATGGTCATAGGCTGACACTGTTATAAAAAAAAATTTCCAAAATGGAGTTTGGCACATTGAAATACCGGCCGGAAGTGCACAATGGTCTCAAAGCTTTCCGTACTGTCAGGAATAGGCTAAATTTACTAGTGTTAAAATAGGGTCAATATTGACTACTTCCAGTTCGTATATAATATAACATCCGAAATATATCGTAGGTATATTACTTTCCTATTAATTTAAACATTTGTAGGAAATTTTTCATTACTGCAGAAATTTAATTAAAATAAATACCATTTTCATCGTTCCTCTTCACACACACGAAAAACGCATTCCACTATTTTCGTAACGTCACTGTAAGGCCGCTCGCCTACTGTGCACGAAAAGGTTGTTTACGTTGCTATTGATTTAGCGATGGGTGACGTCATGGGAATGAACTGTAGTCATTATGGCGAACAGAGTTTTTGACATAGGTAGTTTTTAACTTTAAAATGTTTTTTGACCAGTTTCTAGGTTTCAAATATTTTTAACAATATTTTTTTTTATGAGCAATAACAATGAACAAATCTAAGTAAACAATCTTAAAAAAGAAAAAATTACCGAATTGAACCAGTACTAGTCGCACGCACTACGATTTTTTAATTTCCTCTCGGTTTTCCTGGTATGCTATCTCTTCTCGTCTGGTCTGACTTCCTTATCATGGACCTTCACCTTTGAAATATCTTCTTTTCAAAAAAATAATCATCAAAATCGGTTTGTAAACAGCGAAGTTATCAGCGAACAAACATACAGCAGTAGAATTGAGAAAGACTCCTTTTTTGAAGTCTCTTACACTATGAGTGGATATCAACACTCCTCCAATTCTTTTTTCAAAACTGTGCAATGATTTTTTAAACCTCATTGGAACAGACGGTTCAACTGCGACTGTAGATATGTTGTCAGCTCTTTCACTCAGTATGCGTGTGAACGTGATAAACGTCACGTAGGTTACACATACCTACATACATACTACATACACTTCACGCCTGTCTCCCAGAGGGGTAGGCAGAGACTACAGATCTCCATTTGTCACGTCCTGACATACCCCTTTCGCTTCATCTACATTCATACATCTTTTCATACATGACCTCGGTTTCGAGTACTTTTCACGCCACCTTCGGCCAGGACATCACCAATCTGGTCTGTATATGTCCTTCTGGGGCGACCTCTACTCACCCGGCCCATTACATCACCCATATAAATCTCTTTCGTCAATCGACTTTCATCCATTCTCTCCATATGCCCAAACCACCCAAGCATGCCCTTTTCAATCCTATTCAGGAAATACTGCATTTATATCGAATTTGGCCATCCGTCAACTTGGATCCCATGAGTTCGATCCCATGGGTTCAAAAGATATATATTTTTCCTTTTAGATCATATATGAGAGCAGGATAATTTCTTTGTCTAAAATGTCTTTAAAATGGTTAAAACACACATGTTTTTTTTACCTGATTCTAATATCCATAGAAACAATTTTTTTTAAACAGTGAACAAGCGTTTGACCACCATCCTGCCTGATGTTAAGCAGCGATGTGGTCTATGATGAAGCATACTTATCCTGGAATACTTTTAAAACGAATAAGATCGAAGTTACTCTTGTTCTATTAGTGCATTTTAATCCCGTAAATATAGAATCCAGGAGACAAAAAAATATCTTTCGATCCCGTGGGATCGAACTCATGACATCCAAGTTGCCGGAGTTTACGCACTTCTAGGCTTCTAGGACAAGAGTAGTCGGTTCGATACAGATGAGGTGAGATATTGTTCTATCTATGTGTGTGTGTGTGTGTGTGTGTGTTTTATTCTCGGGTTACTCTTCCATTACTTTCCTGTGTGAATTTTGATATAGCCTAAATGTTATATAATTTACTAGCGGCACGCCCCGGCTTCACACGAGTGCAGTGCTGATACTAATTGTTTTTTTTAATCACTATGAACAAGCGTTTGACCACCATCCTGCCTGATGTTAATTGAACTCTAAAACCGATGTTTCCCTGCTATATTATGTATGTACTATAATCCTTCCTCTGTAATAATTCTATCAATTAAAAGAAAAGAAGAAAACATTATTTTTTAACAGTGTTTCTCTGCTATTATATGTATGTATTATACAAACCTATTATACTCACCCCCTGTCACGTTGGGTTAAATACGCTTGGTGAACCGTGGGCATTTGTGCCTCTGCCTACCCCTCTTTGGGATTAAAAGGCGTGAAGTGTATTTATTTTTTATTTTTTATACAAACCTTCATCTAAAATCACTTTATGTGCATTTAAAAAATATTATATCATACAAATAATAATCAAAATAATATAAAATGTAATAATTAGCTATTGATACACGGAGATATAAATAAATAATAACCGCATATATAAATCCGTTGCGTAGCTTTAAAGATTATATAGATAAGCATTCATAGAGACAGACAACGGGATGCAACTTTGTTTTATACTATACTATTGTACGTATTGATGATTCAAGTACAAACCACGATAAAGTATTTTGCATAGCGAGTTTAATTCAATTTACAAATAAGTTTAGATTTAGATAGTGTTTTATACTATGTAATGATTGAATAGTTTTTTTTTCATATGATATATCGGAGAGCTAGAGGCTTCGTGCGGACATTGCTGCATGTATGATCGTACATGATGACAAGAATTGCACTTCAGAGCCTACGAACAATACGCAACGCTCTTACGGTGATGGAAAGCTTCACATCGTCGTGAGGAAACCCGCGGGAAAACGTATGCGAACTCAATAACGACGATGGTGTCTACACATCCTATTCTTCAGCAACACACACAGTTAACACTGTGACAAATACACCTATGAAAAAGCAGCACACAAATTTCAGTAGAATTTTGTGTGGAACACTCGTGTGGTTGTTTTCATTATTTATGTTGGAGGTTGCGTTCAACAATAGGCACACAATGCATTAATAATGTGATTTTGAAGAGAAAACATAGTCTTCAAAGAGGATATTTCTTAAAAAACAAATCGAGAGAGCGAGTTTGAAGACAAATGATCATAGAATAAAGCTGCATGCATCTCTTTCGTTTTCAACTATCTTTGACAGATTGGTTTTTTTAGAGAACTCTTCATTACGTTGTATGCTTCTATGAAAGAAAGTGCAACATATATACCTGAATATTTTTGACGTTCATCGAGTACATATCACTTAAGTGGTGACAAGCAGACTAAAGGTAGCTATTGAAGTAGCGCTCGGGAAAGAAAACCATCTTACGCAATAGTTCTGTACTCACCACCGATCACTTTTGATTCCCGGATGTGGATTATCTGTTGTTAGGTTTTCATTTAACAAATTTTGGCCCAAATGTTGCACACATAATCCGATCCGAGAGCGTTCCGGGGCCGGGAATATTGGTAATGTTCGTATTAACGAATGAACTCTGTCACGGAAACACCTCTAACGGGAGCGGGTTTCGCGTTCCGGAGTTTCGGCACCGTCATCGTGCCGCCTCTGTGTGACGTGAGCCTTAAATCCACTTTTTGTTCACTTGTTTTGGCGGATGAGCCACCGGGGCTATGGCAGTACGACTCCCAAACCGTGGACGAAAGGCTGTGCCAAGCAAGTGGTCAGCTGAACTGTTAGATATTTTAAAGTCGCCTTCATTACTACTGTCTAGACAGTGGTCGGGACGTTTAGGACTATTTCCGTTAACTTATGATTGTAAGACACTTCAAGACTTATGATATTTGCGTACTTATTTACGGTAATAGGGTCAAAATTGTACTAGTAAGTGGCACTTATATCTAGACCTTAAGCAGGCAATTATACTTCTCCAAAAATAGTCTTTCACTTGTTAGAACACTATGGCGTCATGAAAAGTTCAGATGAACTTCACATGTATAATTATTAGTTCCTCATAGCCAATTTTAGTATACACTAGTGGACGCCCCGCGATTTCATTCGCGTCGTTTCGGTATGTCATACAAACTATAGCACCCTCTATACTGCACTAAGTCCTACAGGAACGAGATAAAAGCATCCTATGTTGTTCTCCTGATTTTAAGCTACGGCCCCACCAATTTTCTGCCTAATCGGTTGAATTGTTCTTGAGTTATAAGTGTTGTAACAAACCCGTCTTTTTAATATTTTTTTTTACAACAACACACATACTGCCTTCATTCCATGTTAAGTAGCTAAAGCACTTGTGTTATGGAAACCAGACAACGAGATATATTTACTTATATACATTTTTTTTTTCATTTAAATATATACATACTTATATAAATAAATATAGTCTTTGTTTTATATGTATCTTAAAAATGAAGCTGTGTGGAAAAGGTAGTAAACATACATGCTGTGATCCATCTACTATACAACGACCAGACACCGCGTAGCGATAAAACTATTCTGGCAATACATATCCTAGTTCAAGCATAACGTTGCTTGTCGTCGGCCAATGACGAACGCTCGTGACGTGAGTGAATGACATCCGACTCCAAATGAGCCAAATACAATTCGACTAAGTAGTTGAATGGTCTATGCTTTGACCAAACTATAGTTTTTTACACATGGTGTGGATGAGTTATTCCTGGGCTTTCGCATCGTAGCGGAATATGGTGTGCATTGCAGTTTGTGTTACTTTCATTGCCACTGTCGCCCGTAGTAAAACAGCGATGCACATCGTTTTCCGCTACGATGCTCTGGCATCGTGCATATGCACCTATCAGTGGCGTGCACACCATATAGGCAAAAAGACTACTGCCTACCTTAGTATTTTGGTTACCCGACCTAATAATAGAGTTATTGCATGATCCTTTTTTGTTCTACTCGCGACAAAGGCTAACGAAGGTCCTGTGTTTTGTGGGCGAGTAGATATGTACCTGTGTTTCGTAAAGACAAGTTACCTACATAGGTGATACATAGGCGTCAATCCTTGGGGATTACTGCCAACCTTGTCGTAAATGATGTCGCCACTGGCACCTATGATAGTGGAACAGACCTGGGCCCCTGTTCTTCCGTTACCCTAAAACATTCACCCTAGGTTAAATTCTGGGCATTACGTAGGGTAAATGCATTTCCCGGAATACACCCTCGGTTGATTTTTTTAGGGTAACAGGTCGGAACAACTGGGGGCATACTTACCCTAACATAATGGGAATGGTGGGGTATTCGGAATTGCGAGTGAGAAGAGAGGTGGCTCTGGCGACGTATATACGTAAAATAATTGTAGGAAAAATATGGCTTGAGGATGTCCTAGTGGAAATAAATCTATCGGTTCCAAATGAGTACACACGCAGACGCAGACAGCCACAACTGCTGGCTGTGCCGCGCGGACGAACCAATCTGCTCACGCAGGCATCTCTCACACGCAGCATCAGGTATATCAATACCATTGCGGTCCATCTGGATATATTTACTTGCTCTGATAGACAGTTCCCAGATGTTGCTACTAGAGTTATAACTTATGCAGTGCCTATCTTAAAACCGTGATATTTACTACTTTCTTATTTGTCTATTTTCTTATTTGTTTTTTATTTTATATGTTATTAACACTTGTGATTGCGATTTATTTGTTTTTTATTTTATATTTTATTAACTCTTGTAACTGTGATGTGTGATTTATTTGTTTGTTAGTTAATATGTTATTACTGAATTTTGATTATTATAAGTGTATAACTTACCTATCGCATTAGCTATGCTGTAATGATAGATTAAGTTCTTGAAATAAATAAATGAAAATGAATGAAATGAAATAAACACGGTGGAAACGTACACCGACGTTATTACAGAACTACTGAAACTGGTTATTCTGTATTTGATACAATAGTTGAGCATGGTATAACATCTGGAAAGTTACACCGCGTTTATTAGTAGGGCCTACCTACTCAGCTGACATTCACTGGCCCTCCAGTACAGGGGGCCTATACTACTATTTCGTTACTTTTATTTCACTATCGTCTGTAGTAAAACAGCAAAAATCATATGTATGCATTGCTATGCAGCGCATATATATCTATTTTTTTCTTTTATTTCTATACCGTCTTTAGTTTAATTACTATGTGGGATCTAAGACAGAAGGCAAGGCCCCCCAGGGATCTAGCCCAGTCGTCACTGATTGAGCTCTTGTCTATTCTGGATGCCGCTGTAGACCCTGGCTCTAACAGGAATCACAGTGGTGGGAAAGTGGGTGGGAATATCCCTGTAGTACAACAGCTATGCACATCTTTTGTCGCTACGATACCAGAGGGATGCGACTGCGATAGTATAGTAGACTTAGGGCCCAGTAACGCCCATATTAACATTTTTCAGAATCAATAAAAGTTTGTAAGAAATAAGAGAGATTTGAGTAGGTGAGTTTTATCCAGATTAAGTGTTTTCTAAAAAATAAAAAAATAAAATCTGTCAAAGATAGTTGAAAACGAAAGAGATGCCACTACTTTATACCTCATACCAAACACAACTGGACTTGCAAACCACCTTCAGTCTGTCTCTTTTCCACCAAAATGTACTGCTGGATCCTAAGTGTCACTTTTACTACTAATTTGACAGTTTAGCTCCAGATGACGAGATGACTGCTACGTAGGAAGGGACAGAATATATTGTCTCTTACTCTTTCACTCCTGCATGTTTTTCATATCGTTGTCTCGTTTTAATCTAAACGTCAATTTACAATTGCAAGTTTTTGGTCTGAGACTTTTGACTAAGACTATCTCTTTTTTATTTTTTTTTTAAATAAAACACCTCATTTTGTATGAATACTAAAATTGGCTATGAGTAACTAATAAATATATATTCTGAAAGATAACTTTACGTCGACCTATTACCGACATCTTTATCCTGTGGGATCCTTTCTTTCGCAGAGTGGAACGGAATTCTAATTTGACTTGGGAACAAATAAGAAAATGGCGCTCGCAGTCTGATTTAATGCCACTGCTTTTTCTAACTGGAATATGAACTATCGAGTACTGATACTATATTTTTGAAAAATATTAGTTAAAATCGTATTGAACGTTAGTAGCGAACATATGTTTAATATAAAAGAAACGGGGTTTCTTTGTCGAAAATAGTCTTAACTATTCTATGGATTGTATATATTTCATTCAAAATAGTTTCCAAAGTAATACAATAATTAAGTAAGTGGATTCATACACGCCAGTGGCGTGCACACCATATATGCAAAAAGATACTACCTACCTTAGTAATTTGGCTACCCCACCGAATAATAGAGTTATGGTTAGATCTTTTTTTGTTATACTCACGACATAGGCTAACGAAGTCCTGTGTGTTTGTGGGTGAGTAGATAGGTACCTATACTTCGTAAAGATAAGTTACCTATACATAGGTGTCAATCCTTGGGGATTACTGCCTACCTTGTCGTAAAAGTCAGTGCACGCCACTGATACACCCAAGGTGGACTGATGATATGCGCAAGATCGCTGTCAGAAGCTGGATACGAGAAGCCGAAAGCTAATCATAGTGGCGTGTGATTCGACAGGCCTATGTCCAGCAGTGGATGAATATGGACTTGTAAAGCTGCCTTTCATGAAATACTTTCACATAACGAGTAATAGATATCCCAAAGTATTTCATGAAACGTAGCTTTACAAGGTACCTTACATAAACATACATTCTGTACGATAAAAAACGTTCAATTGTCACATACATTTATTTGTAACCTAGTTTTCAGTAATCAAAGCGTCTGTGGTCCAGTTGGTCGGATACTTGACTTGTAACCGGGAGGTCGCGGGTTCGAGTCCGGCTACTGGAAGTGTACCAATGGGATTATTTTTCAGAGCCTATGTACGCAACGCAACGCTCGTACGGTGAAGGACAATATCGTGATGAAACCAGCACACCACAAGGTGTGTGAACCCTATAACGGCGATGGGCTCACCCCCTGTCACGTTGGGTTAAATACGCTTGGTGAACCGTGGGCATTTGCTTACTAAGCAAGTGCCTCTGCCTACCCCGCTTTGGGATTAAAAGGCTTGAAGTGTGTTGTTTGTTTTCAGTATACTTCAGATAATGATAAAAAATAATAAAGTAAAAGTAAACCTATAAGTAAAGTAACAAATTGTGTGAGTATTGATTCGTAATTATTATGATTTAGACGTGAGTTCCTTATGTACTGGTGGTTCTTATGTGTGGTTTTAGGCATTAGTCTATCTATATATATGAAAACTAGCTGTCCCGGCAAACATTTCTTTTGCCATAATAAGTTGCCTTTGTTCCCCGTGTATTGGAAGAAATACAACTGGTAAATGCATAAAAAATAGATATTAGCCTATTCTCAGACATACTGAATGCGCATATAAAATTTGGTAAAAATCGGTAAAGCCGTTTCGGAGGAGTACGGCAACTAACATTGTGACATGGAAATTTTATATATTAGAAGATTAATTGATGTTCGTTAGTCTCGCTAAAACTCGAGAACAACTGGACCGATTTGGCTATTTTTGGTCTTGAATCACACGTGGAAGTTCAGGGAAGGTTTAAAAGGTGTATTTCTTCTAACACACGGGGTACAAAAGCGACTTCCTATGATAAAACAAATGTTTGCCGGGACACCTAGTAACAATATAATATCTTAGTAGAAAAAATATAGTTCCGAATATTACCACCAGATGGCAATACATGGAACATATTATTGGTACATAAACTAGAGGTTGCCCGGCACTCCGCGACAGTCACTAGTTTATGGAAAACTAGCCGTGCCCCGCAGTATAACCCACAGTTTAATCTGTTTCCGTTTGAATTTTGGAATATATTAATAAATAAATGTTACCTACCCCGATGTTTGATTAAAAGGCGTGTATTTTTATTTAAAAATAAATATAATACTGTATTGTCGACTTTATTACTAACAAGCTGACCAGGCAAACGTTGTTTTACCAATATACGTTAATAACAGTGTTTCTCTACCTACTATTATATGCATGTATTATACATATAAACCTTCCTCAAAAATCACTCTATCCATTAGAGAAAACCGCATCAACATCCGTTACCTAGTTTTAAAGAAGAAGACAAACAAACAGACAGATGGCGGAAAGCGACTTTGTTTTATACTATGTATTGATATACTGTTATCGTAGCTGTCCGTTTCCCGTATTGGTAAAATCTATCTACAAAAAAAACCTCATCAAAATACTTCGCGTAGTTTCAAAGTTCTACGCATACATAGGGAGATACAGCGCGAAGCGACATTAATATGAAGTATATAAAACTGCAAAAAAACAATCCAGTAATACAAACAAAGGAAGTGCGAAACACGGAAGAACAATTGGATTTTCAGCATTAACGCGCCAAAAGAAGACAATACTCAGAATGCACCTCACTAGTCCTTTATCATCATCTTAGCCCCCTGAAGTCCACTGCTGGACATATGTCTCCCTCCTATACATTATTCTACAGTCGGCAGTAAAACCCCTGACAAATCAGGTCGTCGAATTCAATAACCGAATTTCATGAACAACACTTGTCGTCCATAGAGTCAACGTCACCGCCGCGCGGCCTCCGCAACCACCGTTGTTTATGGTTAGCTTTTTTCATAGAGATTTTCTCAGCCTTGTAGTCTGTTTTCTTTGGAAAGTGTCGCGCGCGGGGAGCGGGCGAGCTGTAAGTGAGAGCGTCGTAGGTACGTAGCTCGACGCCGCCACGCCACCGCCGCCGCCGCGTCGCCGCCACGCCGCCGCCGCCGCCAATATGCTGCCACGGCCACTGCCGTCGTCGCTGTCTCCGGCAATAACTTGGTTTCTATTCATACAGGTCAGCCAGTAGCTTTAGGTTTTACGTGCCAGTAACTTTTTGGCGGGAGTTTCTCACTGGCCAGTGCATGAATTAAGAAAAAAACTGTTTCTTTGTTTCAATCTTGTTTTTTTTTAGGCTGTACATCGTATTTTTTTTAAATAGGTAAGTAGGTAAGTATTTTTGATATTGTAGCGCAGTATCGGCGGCGCGCGTACATGCCGCCAACATTTTACAGTATCCACGCGGGCTAGTGGCGAGAGCAGCTGAGCCCGCAGGCGTTTTGCCGTCATCAAACAATGAATTTTGGCAATTTTCAACGTTTTCATATATGAATGTAAAGAAAATGTTAATTTTCAATTGGAATTTAATGAAAATGTTTTACTCGGAATCTGTGTTCCAATGAATTTTCAGGTAAATGCACGTACCTTTTATCGAACAGGTGTTATAATCATTTATTTCATGGACTATGTAAATATTATGTATTATGTCCGTGCTTCATATTTGTCCAAGGAACATTGTTACCATGGTAACCAACACCTTGAGGAAAATCGTGGAAGCACGCGACTCCGCCGTCGACCGATGTTAAGTATACGGAAACTTGCTCGTACATTACCTTCTAAAAGCGAGCTGCCAACAATTACTCACCAACAGTCATGCAGCTAAACAATGCGAGTAAACCGCCACATGATATTAAAAATAATACGGCGGCAAGGTTTCGCGATGCACCGCGACATCTATTAGCCAGCGCACAAACTTCAGTGACTGAAATGCGTTTACGATCTTTATGATTGGGCGCGCGATACAGCAAAATTTAGCTCTTGCCCTACAAAAAGCGTTTCTCCTTTCATAATAATAAGAATACGCCGCGTTCGTGGTCGGGGCGAGCTGCCGCCGCCGCCGCCGCCTGCCGGTCGCGCGTCGCCACACGCGCCGCTGTGTGCGTGAGCCGCGCGCCTGTGTGCGTGCCCTGCCGCGCCAGCTCTGTAGCTTTCTGTTCACTTATATAACGCATATACAGCGGTAAATTATATACAGCTAGTACGATGTGAATAGCGAGCTATGTGCTGCCACCTAGCGGCGGTCGCGTTTTACAACACGCGACTGCGAAATACGAGTTTCAGGGAGATTTTCATGTTTTGGGGGCGACCGGTCGTCGTCGTGGGCCGTAGTACTGACGGTGCGCTTGACGCGTTTGACGGATTTTTATTAATTTTTCGACGTTGCGTTGCTCACGACGCGTTGAACTCTTTCTTTGTCTGAACTTGACCCATGCTACGGCAATGTGTAGCCGACTACGATATGCAATCGTAGCTCGTCGTTAAACATTTTATTGTTTTCGTACGGTACTCGATCGTATCCGCATCGATACGTTTCACTATTTTAGCTTTGTTCTAAACTTTTGCGCACGTATTGACGAACGTATGTTCCGTCGTACACTTAAAGTGTAATTTTACTTGACTTGCTTTACTTGTTTAATAATAATATTTCATTAAAGTCAATTTAAGCCCCATTTTGACTGACTAGAAGATTGTCGACACCATATCGCCACAGGGACGATGGACGTGAGTTTAAGTTGATTTGATATATAAAACATACATATGGGAGATTGATATACGAAAACTATCTATAGACTTTACTGAATAGAAAGATTCCTAAAACGTAGTTTGATTTTCACCGTACAATACAGTCAAGGCCTATTAATACAATAAGTACAAGTTAACCGAAGTTGAAATAGGACGGTAAATCGATCGACCCGTTTCGGACATCGGAATATTTTGTACCAACATAATAATATTTCTGTCTCGTTAAGTTAATGTTTTGGTATTATTTTGATGTTTTGACAGTTTGTAGAAACTACAACTATACTTAATTAATTAACCATTTTCTGGGCAGTGAGTTGTAATATTTTTTAATATTGTTAATTACATAACGGTTTATAACCTATGTAACATTACATGCTGTACGCTAAACACAATGCAAGATGTTTTCACCAATAATCGAACTATCTCATTATAAGCCTAGAATAAGTTTTCTATTGTGTAAACCTCAAAGATCAATAAATAGAAATAATCGAGTTACGTTGTTTTGGCAATATGCATTATTAACAGTGTTTCCCTGCTATTATATACAAGTATAAATGTTCACCCCCCTTTTTCCTCCCTTAGGGGATAGATATAAAAAAATTCTTTCTTAACTCACGGGTATAACGTAAAAGGAACCCCTGTGCAAAATTTCAGATTTCTAGGGTCAAGGGTTTGGGCTGGGCGATGATGGATTGATGAGTCAGTGCTGAATGAATCAGTCAGGTCTTCATATATGTATATCTATATAAACATCTAGAACTATGTGTATGTATTTATGGACGGGCCCGTTGGTGTAGTTGTCAGCAAGTCTGGTTCCACCTGGTACCCAAGCTCCGTATGGTCGTGGGTTCGATTCCCACCGATGACAGGCGCTTAGGTGATGAACTTTTAAGTACTTGTTGGATGTGTCTGGGTGTTTTATATATATATAAGTATGTATTTAAATGAAAAAAATAATAATGTAAGTACACATATCTCGTTGTCTGATTTCCATAGCACAAGTGATTTAGCTACTTAACATGGGATTGCCTTCATCCCACCCTTCATGTGTGTGTTGTTGTAAAATATTGATTTTATGTTAAATGACGAGTAACAATTCCAGTGGTATAAGTGCTAAGAAGAATTAGTGTTAATGTTGAATTTCGATCTTAATTCTAACTTAAATAATAAATAAATGTTGTTCCTTTCAGCTTGTAAATATCAGACTGAGATAGTAAGAGAATTTCAACCACTAAATATAGAGTGTGTTTTGGAACAAGACCGTTTAAAGTTTAAATAAAGAAATTCAATAGATATAAGAGGAAAATTATGAGGCTTGTGTCCAACAGTGGACACCTGGTTGGGTGGATGATGATAATGACAAACAAAATATGTGTGTTTTATGGGTTGAAACATTGGACTCCCTTTGGATCCAATGGGCGAGGCTGTCTCGGGGGCCCCTAGAAAGGACATGCAAGTGATCATCATGGGGTTTTAGTAGGTGTGAGTCTCTTTTGCCTACCAACGAGGTATCTATACCGCAGTTCCCTGTGAAGAAAATAAAAGAAATAGAGATTGCAAACCCTGGCATCTTATGTAGAGCTAGGAAAGTGACGAAGATGATTTCTCTACACAACTATTGCTGTATTTTTATATATGTTTTATCTTTTACATTAAAATAATTAAAGATATATGTAAGCCAAATAATATAGTACAAGTTCTAACAAATTTAATAACCGCGCACATCTAAATAGATTAGTGGAACTATTAAAAACAAAAGATTCCGGAACATGTGAAGATAGGTTGTCTCTGCCTACCCTTATGGTAGACAGGCATGACGAAGCATACATGGATAAAGGTACATCATTATCATCATCATCAGCCCATACTTGTCCACTGCTGGACATAGGCATCCATCAGATCATCCAATGTACCATTTTTTCTAGAAACCGGTTACTGTTTAAATCAGCAGCGAATTGTGAATTCGCGTAAAAATTATTATTTTTACTAAATTGGTAATGACTATGGTTTTATACTTTTGAGCACTATTACTCTGAATGAAACCTGCATACCGCAACGCAAGGTGTGCGTGTGTGTCGTCTGGAAAGGTACACCTGCAGACATAACACGGTGGGATAAGACTTTGAGTCTCTACACGACTTAAATCACACAGTCCATCACGATCGAATGCGTGTTGAATGAGGAAAGGGATGTTATACGTCGCGTCTTGTTACACGAATCTCGATCGGCGGTGTTACGTGCGTTGGCTCATTCTGTGTCTACTCAGTCTCCTCCTTTTAGATAGTGCTAATAAAGGTCATTATTCTTTATTTCTTTTGAGATGTTTTACAAATACCTACCTTCTGTATTTGGCGAATATAGATAATGATTTCAAAGTATCTATTATGGATAATCCAGGGCCAGTGCCTCGTATAAATGATGGTCAAATGTACTTCTTCCAAACGATGTATAAGGCGATATTAGGGATATACCGGTATAGCATTGATATAGGCTAAAAGAAAGTCACTATAGAAATAAGTACTGAGTATGTAAACAACAATTGAATATTTGTCAGGGTAGAAGAGA
>SJJU01008753.1:0-14433 GCA_012932125.1 Conopomorpha cramerella | reverse complement strand
GATAAGATAACACGTCATGTTTAATTTAGCTCTGGATTTAATTTTCTGGTGTTTGGAAAATGTTTGCGCCAGTTTGACGTCCACTATAATTTATTATACACTGGCAGATACAAGCTAAAACCAGTATCAGACTCTTTTTTGTGCTTCAGGCTGTCGTCGGCTCTAATTGGGTTTACTTAATCAATTATCTTTGCAGTTTCTCCTGGTGGAATTTCTGCGCGTTGATAACTTGTAGGTAACAACATGAACAATAGGTTATATCAATAAAATTGTTTTTCTTCAACGAATTACTTCGAACCGATTTGCCCCAATAGGTTGTATTTACCAAGAAGTAGGCATCAATTCGAAAGTCACACGCCTTGTGAAGTACTATGTGTCGGCGGCAAATATAAGAAAAAAAGTTTCTTTCTGTAGCAAAGAGACTAACATCGTTACATTCGTTCAGGGACAAATCTAAGAGAAAAGATTCAGAGAGCAAAACTGTGTCACATGTTCAAATGGGGACATGATAAAATATACTACTATGATTGGAATTTTGGCCTTAAACGCAGTTTGTTCGGCGCTTTTCTCGCTCAAGAATTTTTTTTGTCACTGAATAAGCGTTTGACCATCATTCTGCCTGATTTTAAGCAGCGATGTGGTCTACGATGGAGCTCACTTTTTCATTAGGTACCTATCTGTGTAAATAAAATATGAATTGCACATATTAGCAAAATTTCAAAACGCTTTACTAGTTTTGTCGCCGAGCGACAAGAGCCTATTAGAGATACTCGCTCAGCGCCACGCACCCGGCACACTCGCTCAGCTGCGGTGTTTACCGATCTATTATATCATTATAGGGCGGGCGGTGTGAATAAGTGACGGGAGTAGTCGCCGGTCGCCCACGCCCAGTTGCTTACCGCCGAGGGACATATCTATCAGAACTATTTACCAACTCGCTTCTCGCTGCTCGTCAGTCACTTCTAATCACTAGTTATACTCGTTGGCGGTCAGACACCTGTCTTATGATTCGATCGTTGTATGACTCGATAAAAAATAATTTGCCAACCAACACCAATTTTCGGAGGCATCGCTATATATATTTATTCCGAACACGAGGAAACACTTATAAAAATAGATAGATGTTTACAAGTATGATACCTATACAGTGTCGCTTTCAGTCATCCATTAATCACTCTACCCTGTCGAATTAATATAAGTGCCTCTCAGGAGCTCCGTTTGACTTTCGAGTTAGTTATGACTAATGACTGATGGTGTGTGAACGTTGGTCTTAAGCTGGTCTAGGACTTAAATTGCTCTAAGTATCTCTTCAAACACAGGGCATAAAGCAATGTATATTCGTCGTGAAAAGGAAACCAACTATATTCAATTTGTCTAAGGAGTGACTCTTTTGAGATGATCCTTAACACAAGTAGTATATGACTAGCTAAAATGCATACAAAATGTTAATTTGGTAAAATATTTGAAAAATAATTTCGGTAACTTTTTATGAAATGTCAAACGAAAATAAACTTATTCAATTTGCTGGAATTAATAAGACCAACTAGTTCTCTAGTAAAATCTCTGTTCACCTCACTAGGGAATCTAGATGCGAGTTAATGTATGTGTACATTGTCTGTAACACGAACAAAATAATCAAGCGAGCCCTTCAAGTTAGCCCGACGTGGTCCGGACACTGCAAAGAACCTACTTAGTTCTAGAATAAATTTAGTTTCCATAATAATAATGCGATGTTATCGAACATAGCGAATAAGTTAAAATGTCAACAGCTGTTGTGCTATGTTCTCTTTTCTAAATGTCTCTGAAGAGTGGATCGAAAAAATAATGGACTTCCATTGCTGGTGGGATTGATTTTGTTCAGGATGATAGACTGATTTTTATCTTCAACAATTTTAACTGACAGGTAACACCAGTACTATAGGTAGGCAGGTAAGTACCTATAACATAATAAAAGGGCGCTGCTACTAAGTTTAGAGATCGTTGACTGAGAACAGAAATAAATTCAATTGGTATGAAATATGACGGCCTTTTATATGCTAACCTGCCCGTATTCCTTCAAAAATGTACGTAGTATAGAGTATAGTGGAACAAAGAAATCCAAGAGACGCAATGTACATAATGTGTGAATGAACCTTTGTTCTCGCAGTCTTAAATTGAACGAACAACACAGATTGTATTTATCTCGGGAAAAGGAAACATTTTTAGCGTATTTCTGAACGTTTCAGATACGTAGGTACTTTACGAGCAATAATAATGGATCAACTATGAAATCGCGGCCGTTGCACTTCATATTTCGTATTTTTATACAACGAGCGAATGCTTTGAAACAAAAGTGACATGGCAGACAGATACTTGTGCATATTTTAAAGTTGTTTTTAAACAGATGTTAAAGTTCGAAATTTCACATGAACTTTTGTTTTGCTTTTCGAAACGAAATGTTGCATGTTACTTATCTATGTTTTTAACTGTTTTCGAAATATTTTGAAATGAACGGATATGGTGTTTTTTTTTTCAATGTAAACGGTATGATGGTTGTGATCACCAGATCTTGCTCTGATTAGCGGTGTCCAGTGCTGGACATAGGCATCCATCATGTATAAAATATTATATGTTGTCAGTTGTACAGCCGATCGGATCATAGAGTGTTTGGACCATACGCTCATCAAGCTGATGCAGTGCGTGTTGACGGGTTTTCGCCAGAGCCTCGTTTATGAAAAAGTTGGCTAAATCACGTACAATGGTACAACCATAGAATAAAGGACTCCATCCTGTCTTTAGATGGTAAAGAGCCCAAAACCAATCTCAGCTTTATGTGAGGCCCCTAATAACATTAATTATTTTGAACCTTTGTCGTGAACCACTTTATTGGCCAACCGTACAACGTTGCAGACATGGACAAAATGTACGAAAAATGTAGTTTCTGGTCCATCCTTATTGACATAACAACCCGTGCCTCGTTATTGTTTGTATAGGTTAAAAAATATTCAGATACCTGACACTGTATTTTATTCAACATTCACTAACAGGCATGAAATAAAAAATGATAAAATAGTGTAAAATACCGTCACAAACGGAGCAGAGTAAATAAATGGCAAAGACAGAACGTGCTGAAAAGGGAATTTCAATGGAATTGCACTATTTCAGGCAGTACCTACTGAAACTCGCTCCCGACGCTGCTACAACTGTAAAGCCTAGTTCATAATAAATGTAAGTATCGTTTTATTGCTACCAAAAACATAAAACGTGGAACAAAAGTAAGCAAGTACCTACTTAAGCTTCGGATGTTGTCATGTTTGTTGGGAATTCTCTTGACGGTAAAGTAAGAACTACGCCAACTGTATTTATAGTGCTTTGGGAAAAACTAGATTTTTTGCATAGATATTGTAATTTACAACCTGAACTTTGCGGAAAACGTTTTAGAAAACCACATACTGCAGCATTTGTGGTGTTTATTTTTCGCAAGAAATCTTACAATTTCTGAGTTATTGAACGTCCATTAACTTCTTATGTTGTCTAGAATACGAAGCTTTAAGTTCAGGCTTTGGTACATTACAACCGGTATATAATAATTCTTATGTCGCTTTCCTCTGGAACAGCTAGATAGATTTATGTGTGTATTCGGTAGATTGAGGATAAGTCGCAAAGTATTTTTCAAACTTCTGAATTCTCCTTCCCCCATTTTTTGGATAATTTATTATTGCGGAAGAACATTTCACCGTTAACTGTAGTGTTTCTCAGTAATATTGTGAATCATATGGCATTGCTGTTTGAAGAAAATTTGAAGCACCATGACTGGGACAAGGATGGAAGCTTTTCCCAGGCTGTTTGGGATATTTAACCATATGTCTTATGATACCTGTACGTTAGAGTAAACTACGTATAGATTCCTGCAGCTTAACATAGCTCTCAATTGATAAACCTAAGTACCAAGAAAGCTCCTTAGTAACTTATCAATTAGTTATTTTTTCAATGAAATTACGCACAGACGTTAAAACTCAATATTGTTCACCGGGTATATCGGCGCGAATTTAATCAAAGACAAACTCGTGCTTACCTTTGCTGTTTTACTCGACGTCACGAGTCAATAATAACGAACAGTATTGAGTTATAACTTATTAATGATTTTAAAGACAAGTTAACCTTTTCAAATGCAGAAATAATACGTTGTAGGTACTGTTCGATAATTGTTGATGACAACTGGTAACAGACGGACATCAATAGCGATAAAATCACAACCCTCCTTTTAAGTGCTCTCTCCCCCTCCTGGTAAGCCGTGATTGGGTAAAACAATAAGTAGGTAGTCTGTTAATTTGTACTTTTGTCATCTGGTGATAAAATTACAAAATAACCGGCTGTCAAGTACACTCTAAAAGCTAATGAACTGAGGTCGAAATTAAAATGCTCAAAGCAGAAGTTTAAAGTTTAATATAATGCAACTAGATATAATGAAGAAGATTTCTTTGTGATCAACAGAAAGCGGGGTCAAGGTACTAAAAACTTACCTATCCTTTTACATTTATGTACTGACTTTGCATATCAGAAGTGAACATTTGTGTTGGCACAGACATATAGAAGGGTACTATGTAGTTTGAATAATCTGTCTATGTTTTGTCTGTTTCAAAGATGTACTTGAGTTTTGAATTGAACACGTTAGTTTTTTTTTTACATGAAGTTTAAATATCTTCTTTTCGGATAAAAAAGTAGGTACTTTATTTAATTATTTGAAAGTAATAAATCAATTTATTAGAAACACAATATTCCTAAATGGGGTGCACATAAAACAAACGATTGGAAAGACGTGACTTTGGAAAAAATGTCTCCTACATTTTAACGTGACAGTCGGATCTTAGATGACAAAATAAGAAAGGGTATTGATGAGTAGGTAGTTGGCTAGCCTACTTAAAATTGGTAAATATTATTTGGAACTTTACCGCCTATCATATCCAACACTGATAAAGATCGAAATATGTCTTATTGTAATATTAGCAGATCTTAAACAGATAAATTGTTTTGCCAACATGCATTATTGAGATTGTTTCCCTGTAAGTATAAACGTCCACACTTCTTTTTACCAGTTTATAGGAAGAATTAAAAAAAAAACCTTTCTTATTTTAGGTAAACATTACAAAAGGTTGCCAACCGATTATCAAGGGTTTGGGCTGGACGTTGATGAGTCAGTGGTAAATGAATCAGTTAGGACTTAGATTATTATGTACTATATTGTAATATATCTCCTCACTGTGAAGCATACTTAGTTATTTGTAAACAGCAATAATCCATGTGGCACTGGTTTCCGTCCGCCTCTATCCGCCCGCCCACTGCCGCTACTGACGCCGTCGCCTCTACAACTGCCCTTGGGGGTTTTGCGTTCTGGGCTCCAATTAAGGTTTTATTATGGTTATGGACTTGTATTGTACATCTTACTTTCATAAGGCAACTGGCTACAAGTTTCATTATTTATTCGGCATATTTTTGTTGTTGTTGTTGGAACACTTTTCCCAAACAGCTTAGTTAATAATTAAAAAGATTTATAAAGTATTATAAATTAGCAGTCTACAAACTAACCCCCTTACCAATAAACGCGTTGTCACTTATACAACGGTTATTACAGGTCTACTTGAACTGGTTATTCCGTATTTGACATACAACTGACACGTTAAGTTGAGCTTTGTGTATCTTCGAAATAGCAATTCCGCCATTATTAGTAAGGCCCTTACATTTTGTACAGTCATTCGCAGATATTAGGCAATGTGTCTATGTTAGTGAACTATATAGACTTACGTATGAAATACGACATCGTATTATAATTTAAAATTAAAATTACTCTCCCTAGCGTTTGTTGGCTATTTTTACAAATTCGGGAATTTAGGCCCTAAATAATACAATATCTATTTTCTAGAAAATAAGGACATTTTTTAGACAAAAATATGCAGAAATGTGCTAATCAAAATGAGTAGTTATAGCGGGTGATATAGGTTCGCCTAAAGGTTGAATTAAAACAAAGTTTTCACACAAAAGTACTTGTGGTTGCAAATTGCGCCCTGTCTTGCCTAGTGGGAATTTGGGAATAACATAAAATAACATAAATTCAAGTTGATAATCTAGTAGGTATCGTCTAAATTCAGTTCAGTTCTACCCATTCAGTAGTTCAACCACTCACATTTCACGTTGGTATTAAAAACTTTCGCATCTATAATAGGATGTGGATTCGTGAATCTCAAACTCTATTTGAATAAGATTACCTGAGGATAAGTTAAGTTTCCGCTAAGTTTGGGAAGGATCTCAGGTACCTTGTTAAACATACCCGATATAATAGGTTCAATTCGTCCGCGCCCGGTCCTAAGTATTAGAGAAAGATCTAAGTGAACTTAAGTGGTCAGACATCTAACTGTGTGTGTTTACTTAAAATTGTAGAACTAAAATTTATCTGTAAGTAATCTGCTAAGATGTAGTCTCGCTTATAAAATATAATGAAAACAATAATATCGTGTAACAGACTTCAATATAAATGAAGAGATTAAATTGGAATTCTGTATAAAGTTAATTGAAAAACCAATTAAGGACAAGCGTTAAAATTGGCAATTCTATGAGAAAATAATATAGGTATATTGAGGAGACACTGAATACTTTGCATTTGCTACATTTAATAAAATGATGCTGAAGCGGGAAAATAAAAATTGAAACTAATTTTATATTATTTATTTCTCGTCACAAAAAACATCTAATAGGCCATTTGGGCTGTTACCTCTAGACTGAAATTAAAATACTTAATGTAGGTACCTACCGACTATATCACACATACATTTAAGGGCTTTCTGTTTCTACTTTCTAGATCTAATTTTTAATCAAATAAATTATATTAAAAAAAAACAAATTAATACATCAAAAAATCCAATCTCCGGTAAACTGAACGTAAAATTAGGCAAAAATCAATTAATCTACCTTTTACGTTTGAATGGTCAGTGTCTGAAATGTAAAAAGTTATTTTTAGTTAAAAAAACATGTATTAGGACCACTTCGCAAGTACTTAGCTCGATTTTAGGTATTACCGAAATAGGCTACGAACGTAGAGCCAAGTCATTTAATGGTGATAATAACAATAAATCACCAACACCCTTAAATACGTAGTTTGTCAAAAATGGTCAGAAGTTATAATAACACCGAAATTATCTGTCCATCCCACTCCAGTGTTTATGGGCCGTGTTCTGAAAACAAAAAGGAAACGATCGTTTATGGTCATTCCACGAATGGGAGTTATGAAATAAAATAAAATTGAAATCCTACTTTACGAAGATTTATTGCAGTATTATGTTAAAACTAAACAATAAAAGAACAAATATTGACAATGTTTAAAGATAATAATTTCTTGAGAAAGTCCGATAAAATGTAAAATAGAGTTTACAGGATTGACCGGCACGTCCACGGTATTGCAAAAAACAAAACATAGTGTTCCAAAAAATTAAAGGACATCAACGTCTCAAATGTAATGCAGAATATCAGCAAAACAGCTATCTGCGTAATAAATATTTTTTTATTTATTTTTAGGCACTAACAATTTTAATTTTAAGATGTCCACGGAATGTATTCAGATGATGAAGTATATTCCGTGGACTTTAGTTAGATGTAAAGTTTATTTTTTTATTGATTACTGACATGTTTTTTCAAGGATGTAGAAACCTTGTAAGAACATTGCCCTTCTTGATTATGATTAGTTTTGAAATAATTTGGATTTGCATCTGACGACTCGTTCGAATATACACTTTTGAAAGTATGCAACACACAGAATTAACATCACCTATAGCTGAATTGTTGTCAATTATTTTAGAACTGTAAGATTCTTTTTACTAGCAATTCCATACCGATTTTCTGCTGTTTGCTTGAATACTTGAACTCTTGATTTTTGCTGTTTGCTCCGCTACAATCTCATTATATACTTAGACAACTTTTTTTCGACAATACGAAGTTTATCTTTAAGTTCAATGTTTTTGACTTTTAAATCTCTTCTGTTCCTAGTTGCCAAAGTATTTCTACTATTAGCTGTATACGGAGTTGCAGGTGCAATAGTCGGAATAGTGTCGCATCCAATAGTATTTTCATCCTTTTTTGTTTTGCCTTCTTTGCATGGTGTTTCTGCGCTTCCTTCCGCCAATATTGCCTTATCCTTCTTTGTTCGCGCGGAGGATATTACATTTTTTCCCTTCTTCTCTCAATTTTCTATGACATTCTCTTTCTGTCCTTTGAACTTCAACTAATAGGGTTTTGCTTCAGATTTTCTCTTATCCTTCTCATACCTATATTCCTTTTTTGCTCCTGGCGCTTTCTTTTCTTTTGTTTTTCATTTAATTTCAGTTGCTAAATAGCCATTGCGATTGCAGTAAGTACCTATAGGCAAAGCAAAAATGTTAAAAGCCCACACACTACACAATAATATTATTTGTTTAATCCAAAGTAAAAATATAAGAAGTATAGAAGAAGATGAACGGTTTCTTTTCGATTGCCATTATTTGTTTCGTCAAGGGTAAAAATAAATATAAGAACAATCGAAAAATCTAAACTTTGCAGCACCAATTTCGTGGACCAATTAGACACGGAATTGAGATTTCGAAAAAAAAGTGCAATTATGGTTAACCAACAGCACCCATAGTATCAACATAACTGCAGAACACATGCTGTCAAGAAACACTGTTTACAAACGTAAGAAAGCACAAATTTTATTTAGTACTTACCTTAAATAATTCAGGAACAGAATTGACCGAAGCAACTTTAGAAAAGGCGTAGAATAATCATAAAATGTAATTTTTTTACTGGACAACGCAACGGAGTGGTCACTGAATCTCTGCCGGAAAGAACTGTCAAATGAAGCAGTGTTACAAGTATAAAACAAAAATATTAAGTCAGTAATTAAAAAAAAATAGGCAAAAAAGATGGGGTACGAAATTGATCGTCTAAACAATAGGCGTAGAATATATTACTTTGAGAAAATTGGTTATTTATGCAATGGCCGCTTACGTATTAATTTTGGAGCATATCTTACGTTTATTTTAAAGAAATAATGTAATGATTAAGTATACATTTTATGGTCATATTTCAATTTAATTAGTTACAGGGTATACTGCGAACAGTGACATTGAATAATTCGAAGAAATTTTTTAAAATGACATTTAAAATTTAGTCTATCCAGACTTGATAACATTAATGAAAAAATGATAATAACACTGTGTGATTCTTGTATTATGATTTTTGTTGCATACAAATTTTTTTAGGAAATTTCTATCGCAATAACCAATTTTTTCGCCGATCGTAGAAAAACCCTTATTTGGTGTCTACAAGGCTGATTTCCACGCACTTAATAAAAAAGCTGAAGTAAGTACCTATAATATGGAGAGGCCTCTGTCAAGATATAAGTATTAAATGAATAATTGGGTATGTTTTAAAAATTCTAACTGTACAATTTCTCTCTTTTTCAAAATTAGTTTTGCTGAAGGACTGAAAATTCTGCTTAAAGTCAATGTGCCGTACAGTGGCGTCCACTCAAGCGGAAGGATTTTGTAAAGTTTGTTCCCAAGTCCAATTATTATATCGCACTGTTGCAAATGGTTAAGACCACCCGGTGCTCTCTGTCTCTTCGAACATTACGACTGTAGTTATCTAAACTGTTTCGTAACATAATATTTTATCATAATTAGTATTCAAAATGAAATACAGCGTCGTTTCATAGTATCGACATTACGATTTCGTAGCCACGATTCTGGTATCGATGTAATATGAACTCGCGACAGTATGTCTTAAAGCAATGTATCATTTCGTCGATAATATTTTTTCTATCTATCTATCTAACTATCGATTCACGTACGAGATACAATAAATATATTGTATTCATTTATTGTGTAACTCGTCGAAAGAATCATATTCATTTTAAACCTGAGTAGGTAACCAAGGATCACTTGAACATAACCTGTCTCTTTTAACTACATCCGATTAGAGTAGCACAAACGTTATTTGACTTAAGTATAAGCTTGAGAAAAACGTCAGAATACGGAATGTAGATCAGAAGCGAAGACACTACATGGTTTGTAATAAAGTTTAACAAGCGAGTGGGTACTTAAGGTATGCTCTGAACTGTACATTCGTGTAAGTCCCACTCACAACGACGTATGTGGAACACAGCGAATCTGGAACAAATAAAACAAAGTAATTGTGACTATACTGCGACTGTATTCCCTAAACGCTCGCGGTAACTGTGGAAACGATTCTGCGCGGTTTCATTACAGGAAAAGTAAAACGACTCGGTTTAGAAAAAGATGTGAACTAGCTTGTTGTAGAATTCCTTGAGTAGTAAAGGTCAAGTTAAATTGGAACAAAGCTGGAGCCATCCGTGACAACTAATCAATTCGTTACATTGCCTCTCTGCCTTAGCTTCCAGAATTCCGCTTGTCGTCTAGTACTGAAGCCCATCTGTTAAGACATATCTCTTATCTCCGAGCGGATTTTCGATTGACCACATTAATGGTTTTGTACTAAACCCGCTTGAGCTTTGTAGCTACTCCGGTTGTCTTGTATTTTTAAAATAGAACTGGTAGTAAAATGTGTTTCATGGTATGGATGCAAAACGGATTATTGGATACTAAGCTAGCCATTTATTTCTTGTATAATTTGTTTATTTAAGCCCCTGGGCTAACTTAGAAGGCATCGACGCAAGTTTATAAATGTGAAATAGCTTTCAGAGGAAAGTACAGTTAAGTAACCACTAAATGTACTCCGTCGTGTTTCCTTTTGGTGTATTATTCGGTAGAGATAAAATATAGATCATGTCTTAATTCAGGTCTATTATCACACCCAATTTCGTCAAAATCAGTGAAAAACAAACTTTACTTACTTCACTTTACTTTTTATAGGTAGGTATAATCACAAACCTTCATGTAGGGTGACATTTTTGTATTTATTTGCTAATGGCAGCATAAATCCCAAGGAGGTAACGATCCAATGCTTATCGGCGATAGATATCTCAAGCAGGAGAAGGGTGAAGGCATTCAATCGCCGTAAAATGCGTCATTACACAACGGTAGGCAACATTTCCTGGCAATCTCGCAAATTAAAGTTGAGACTATTAGTGGATGACAAATTCCTTACGTGCGATTGTATTGTATTTAAATGATGATTTTAATTATTACATTATAAAACAGCTCAGTAACACGTAAACCCGTTTCAAAGATATTTTATAAAAAAATTGTTGACCTGGCAAAATGTGTTTTTCCAATTTACATTATTACGTGTTTCTCATGTGACGTTATGTATCATGTACTCGTATTTTACATACATAATAAACCTTCCTAAGGAATTACTCTCCTAAAGATGTTTTATACTATATATTGGTACAGGTAAATTATATGTAAAATAGTTCACATTGGTATATCAGCGATCAATTCGTCCTTATTAAGCGTATTTGACGAACATTCCTGACCTGTAGCGTAGCGTTGTTTATAAATTGGCCACTTTTTGAATACCGCGGCAATTTTTTTTGCGATTTTGGATCATAGTGCGTTAGGAGTTCAACGTTTCTTTATGTAAATTTCAATTTACTTATTTGCGATTGTAAAGCTATCGCTCGGCAAATACACAAAATCACGTTTCATAACATTTTCTTTTATTTGATCCAATTTCTTTTCGGTATCGTAGATGACCTTGGAGTGGGCATTCTGTTGAAGCTTTATACATAAAAATACAACTACTTCAAATTCTTTGGGTTCCCAACCAATATTGGACTCAGCCACTCATACAGTTTAAAAAACGATCGAGGCGCGTCTTTTCTGATATTTATTTTAGATGGAAAGGGACTGTTTTACTATTCGTTCATGATACCTTTTTTTTCGCTCGGCGAATCCTCTAGTGGCGTCGAATCTCAAGTGAAGGAAAAGAAGTGTCAAGTGAGTAATACGAACATCGTGACTTGTTTCGATTTTGACAATTCCGTGATCATATCCTACGATTCCCAAGACTATTGCCTATGAAAAAATGGATTTTACTTGAAGATAGGTCCCTCTTTGAAGGCGTGAAGTATATTATTTATAGATATCTAAGATTAATGTTCTGAGTGTTTGTCGAATTGGTAGGTACGTTGGCTTGGTTTTGGGTTATTGCTTCCTTCAACTTCATGTTTAGTAGTGTGCCAGCCTTACTCCAGTTATATTTTTTTTATTTTCTTATCATTTATCTCATTTCACATAAAACGGATAAGAAATGTGATTGTGTTCTGAATCTGTTATAAAACCACATGGAAATCACGGTTCGTTTGCTAGTCATATGTATGTAATGTATATAATGTATAGCATTGACGGAAACAATCGGGAGAAAACCCTTTAACTTCTGACCGAAGGAAAAACTTGACAGTTTTTGTTCTAAATTCTAATTAGGTTTTTTACTTCTTCGAACTGAACTTCGGACAGGATAAATGGTTCAGCAATTAATAAAGTTCTTTTCGTTGTCGTCTAAAAAACTAACTTAATTTTTCTAAAAGTTTCTTGACACTTGAAACAAGATTGTACCTTACCTAGAGAAAAATGCGAATATATAGGTACCTAGTTTGAAATGAAGACTTGAAAATTTAATTCAGAGTAGTAAAATGTCACACTTCTTGCTTCGTTATTGTGACTCTGGCTTTAGCTATTTATACGAGAATGCAGTTCAGACTTCAGATGAAATTGAAAATTTAATAAATGCGACTCATTCAAAATTATTAAACAAGTCTAAAATAAATCTGCTCGTGGGGAATAATTTCTATTCTTTTACTGAAATGTTAGTCACCCTACGTTCTAGTGCATAAAGTTGCCACTTTCACAATGAAAAAGTGTTTTTTTTATCAGCTTTCGCCCGAAGGTATGGCTAGGTTCGTTAGCGACGCAGCTCTTTTATTTCAGTTATTTTTTCATTTTAAATCAACTTCTCAGCTTGTCTTAGCCAAGTTACCGTACCTATATAATATAGTAAATTAAGTTGTACATGACAAATTGTATTCATTTATATTTCATGTTGCGGAATTATTGCCGCGGGACTTATTCCTCATACTTTTCTTCATTTTGCAGGAAAACCTTTATTAACTATAAGACTGTGAACAACAGAAAACAGTAAGTACTTTGAAACTTATCTACGTCGTCGGATCTTCTATCAAAATCTTCATTTAAAACCGTTAAAACTATCACATGACATCAAATAAATGGTTACTATACTTAGTAACCTTTAGGTACTACTAAAATATGATATTTTCACATTAATAATTAGGTACATTCATGTGTTCAAAATAAATGTATTACTTAATACAGTCGTGAGCCATAATTTCGGTTTATACATAATTTTGTGTGCACAACACATCTAAATATCTTGCTATCAAGGACAGCTAGCTGAGTAAACTGCCTACCCCGCTTTGGGATTAAAAGGCGTGAAGTGTATTTATTTATTTTTTTTACAATAAAATAGCGAATTATATATAACTTTCAGAATTATATAATTTATTGAAGTTATACGACCCGGTAATTTTGCTGACAAGTGTACTTAATAAGAGCTCCTGAGTGTAAATACAAAGACTATAATGTTAATAGCGCTATTGAATATAACACAATGCACCTACTACCTATTTATCTTTCTCATCTTTTATACATCCACACAATCCATCACATGCGAAACAAACCCCGGCATAATCTCCGAAATAAAAAGGGAAATATTAATTTAGCTGACCCGGATTCACTCTTTTGTCTTTATGGAAAACAATACCGTTACAAGTCACGACATACCACGTTCTATTCACACGCATGTGTGTATATTTGTATTGAAAGTTCAATGAATGTTGAAAGTTTTGGAAATAATTAATGAAACCATGGGATTTTAGCCGGAAAATATCTGGCATAATCTCATCGCTGTTCTGCGACGGCGATTTCTAGTATATATTATTATATATTCGAGTCCACACGTTTAAAGATGCACAGTGTGCTATGGAAAGGGCTATTCTCGGCGTTTCTCTGAAGGATCAGAAATGATGTGATCCGAAAGAGAATTAAAGTCATCGACATAGCTCATCGTAAACCAATGAGCAAGCTGAAGTGGCAGTGGGCCGGCCATATTAGCCTTACTGATGACCGTCGGGGCAAACGAGTTCTCGAGTGGAGACCACGTTTCGGCAAACGGAGTGTAGGACGTCCTCAGGCAAGGTGGACTGATGTTATGCGCGAGATGGTTGGCAGAAGCTGGATGCGAGAAGTCGAAAACAGATCACAGTGGCTGATGATGATGATGTTGATTAGATTACAGATACACAGTAGCCTCAGACAGTAGCATAACAGAAAGCTTCATGAAAGTTATATTTAAATTGAAAAAAAAAATGGGGTTGCACTCCAGGAGTGCAGGCAGAAGTGAAAACAAGTCAAATGAAATATTTAAATAAAT
>SJJU01008752.1:0-11024 GCA_012932125.1 Conopomorpha cramerella | reverse complement strand
GTATCATTAATTATTTTCTTTACATTCAAGATTAGTGTACTACTCTTAACTCAATATTGTTCACCGGGTGTATAGGCGCGAATATAACCAAAGACAAGCTCGAGCTTACCTTTGTTATTTTACTCGACGTTTCAACGCATTTGCATGCGTCGTGCTCACGAGTGGACTATTTTGGTTATATTCGCGCCTATACACACCCGGTGAACAATATTGAGTTATAATGTCTGTGCGCGAAAGATTATATTGCACTCACTCTTCTTTTGCTTTTCTCTAAACCGTTTCTTTCGTCAGGTCGGTCCGGCGGACCTGGGCAGCCGGGCTCGGGAGCAGCTCAGAAAGGCGGAGCTGGCCAAAAAAACAGAACCTTCTAGAATAGAGAAACAAGAGGACTGGCAGTCTGTAAGTTATATTCTTCTTTTTTCTGTTTTTGGTTTTCGTCCACAATTGACCGAAGAGTTTTTTGCTGGTATTTCATTTCAGTCTATTGTATCTTTAAGATCAAACTTCTACGTTAATGCAATAAAAAGAAATCACAGTATAAAAATGTGACAATGCAGGGAAACGAAAAAAAAAAATTTTGCCTCCGGATGACATTTTGTATGGGGGTGGAATTATTATTACACGCAGTAGATATTTTTTTATTTATTTTAGTACTTTATTGCAAAATAAATGTACAAAAGGCTGACTTAATATATATAATATTAATGTATTATCTACCAGTAGACCCCACAACAATGTAATTAGATGAATTGTTAACTAAAAACGGCTCTTAAAAACAATATAGGTAAGTAAGTACTTACAAATTATGGAATGTAAATAAGCTCTATTAAAATCGCCCTTAAAACTATTCGGACTACGTTGCCACAATAAACGAAGCGATTTTTCTACGAAAAACCAATTTGTTCGCCGCCAAAGCGCTATTTAGCCGTTATAAAGGTCATGGGGAGGAAGTCGTCGCATTCTTAGGACTTCGTTGTAGGCACGTATGGTCCTACGGCCTCATTAACATAATCATGAAACATACAACCTGAACTCTGTATCTCATACATGCATTATGTATGAAAAGGTCTTTTAAAATAGTTTTGTAATGCACACAGAAAGTGTCCCGTCGATTCATGTGTGTTGAAAAACAAACCGTACAATGTAGGTGTTTGATGGTATAGCGCAGTGTTTCTCAAAGTGTGTGATAACGCCCCCTTGTGGGTGGTACGGGACTACAGATGGGAGGGGGTGGGGGTTAAGGGACCCAGACAAAAAATCTATCCCTGCGAATATAGGTTGATCGGAAAATATTCTTAAATACAAAAGCACACAGTTAATCGAGTTTGCATGGTTAAGTCGATTTTTACTCGTTCCGGGTCATTGACTCCTGCTGAAATGGGCTCAGTACTCAGTCTACAGAAACATAGACTTCGGTTTAACCCAATAGCATTCGCTGTACTCGGGGACTGACAAGTTATTTTAATCTCTATTACTTGGTAAAACCAAGTAAAGAGTAAATATTCACCTGGGCGTTAATGGGTTAATAATAGGTATTTTTGTATGTGTTTACAATATTTTTTGTGGGTTTTCAAATAGGTAAAAAACGGAGGTCGCTAAGATACCTAGGTATTAGTGGCGAAGCTAGGGGATAAGCCAGTGGTACATGGCAAGCCTATGCCAGGCACATTAACAAATATTTTCAAGAAAATTAAGCAGCGTAGGGACTTATTATAGCTCAAATAAGTAAGACAAATAAAAAAATTAAATAAGCATTGGCTAAGTGCCTATTTTACACTACCGGCTTACCTCCTAGCTTCGCCACTACTAGGTATATACAGGGTGTCCCAAAATAGGCACGTCACACTGACATCGTAGGTAGATGGGACTTAGACGAATCGAACAAGCCTAACATGCCCATAGAAAAGTGGTCAGAAAACAGAGTAAGTTTGAGAACCTATGGTACGAGCGGTACCATAAGTATAACACCATTATATTGTTAAACTGTTAACGTGGACGTGGCTGAGGTTTTCTAAATATAGCCAAAAGGGAAACGCTTCCGGAGGGATGTACTGGGATCGATATATTTGTTTTCTGTGTGTGTGTGTGTTCTTTTTTTTTTGTCGAAGTAAGTTTCTTAGACACGTACCGGTACACATGTCGACACGTTTTGTGGGAAGTTTTAAATTGAAATTTGGTAAACTGAACTAGGACGCCCTCAGGCAAGGTGGACTGATGATAAACGCAAGATGGCTGGCAGAAGCTGGATGCGAGAAGCCGAAAACAGATCACAGTGGCGTGCAATTGGAAAAGGCCTATGTCCAGCAGTGGACAAGTATGGGCTGATGATGATTATGAAATTGAACTACTCATTAGTAAGGACCTCAGACGAAAAAAAACTAGACTTACAATACAAAACTAACGTTTCGAATAAAACGACAGCAATATGGAAAAGAGGAGCGTCTGTGGTCCAGTTGGTCGGATACTTGACTTATAACCGGGAGGTCACGGATTCGAGTCCACCTACTGGACGTGTACAGTAAGAAATACAGCTTATATGAAAGAAACAAATATTGAAATAACATAGTGTAAAAGGCACTTTAATGTGTAAGTTTTCTGCAAGAAATACAGCTTATATGAAACAAACAAATATTGAAATAACATAGTGTAAAAGTCACATTAATGTGTAAGTTTTCTATTTAAAATTTCCCACAGTAAAATTACTTTAAAGAAATAATAACCGACAAAAAAAAATTTGATTTGTGTTTTTCTCATGGTTCCCATTGTCGGCACTAAACTAAATTTAAATGGAATCAAACGAGAGGCATCAGATTTTAAATACAAAACCCCCGTTTTTTTAACTATTTGAAAACGTACGTAAACTTTCCTCAAGAGGCACTATCTCCAATCATATAAATAATAACTTCTTGTGTGTCATAGTATAGTTTGTATGTGTATTTATATATACGTACATAATAGTATGTATATTTTTGTATGTATCATTGTTATACGTATCTATATGTTTTGTTGTATGAATTTAAATTAAGTTAGATTTGTACCAACTACACCCTGTATTGTTTTGTATTGTACTTTTTAATAATACTGACCCGCACTTATGTTCTTCCATGTTGTGAGGTCGACTGGTAGAGAATACTTTAGTATTAAGTCCACCCTTTGTACCTTTAGTGCAATAAAGTATTAAATAAATAAATAAACTCAATTGTAATAAATTATTGTAAACTATACAGTGTGATCCAAAAATACCTATTAGCAAATTAAAGTCTACTGTTTATCAGTGGCGTGCACACCATATAGGCAAAAAGTCACTGCCTACCTTAGTAGCTTGATTACCCGACCTAATAATAGAGTTGTGGCGAATTCCTTGACTGTACCTTTGCATGTCCATGACTGTACATATTCCATTCCACATACAAACTCGTACTTCATCTCCATGACAACCGTTATTGTAAAAATCAACACTCATCTGACATTCTTCTTTACTATCGGTTCTTTGTATTTGTGCTGTCCATTCTTTTCTAATTTTATTTCTATATATCTGTAAATAACTTATTTGTGAATATATTGTGCATAAACGATCCAAAGTGTTTACCTGCATCGGCTAACCCACAGAGTTAGTTAGTTTAGGTAGGTTAGTTTTTTGTTGTACTCACGACATAGGCAAACGAAGGTCCTGTGTTTTGTGGGTGAGTAGATAGGTACGGGCCTATATTTCGTATAGACAGTTACCTATACATAGGTGTTAATCCTTGGGGATTACTGCCTACCTTGTCGTAAAAGCCAGTGCACGCCACTGCTGTTTCTGTAGATCCAACTGAGTACACATCAGCTGGAGTCAATGACTCCGTGATGAATGAGTATGTCAGGACCGTGACAAGTAGAGATCTGTAGTCTCTGCCTACCCCTTTTGGAGACAGGCGTGAAGTATTTTTGTATGTATGTCAATGACTTAGAACGAGTAAAATATCAAAATCTCTGACCCAGTGAAAAGATTTGAGATAACAAGAAAATAATCCTTTTTTAAGTATGTTATATAAGCGAATCTGAAGATAATCGATCATAGATTTACGTAGTTATATCTCTTTCTTTTCCCACTATCTTTGACATGGCGTCGGTGGTCCAGTTGTTCGGATACTTCACTTGTAACCGGGAGGTGGCGGGTTCGAGTCCGGCAACTGGACGTGTACCAATGGGACTCTTTTTCAGAGCCTATGTACGCAATGCAACGCTCCTACGGTGAAAGACAACATCGTGATGAAATCCGCACACCACTAGGTGTGTGAACCCTATAACGGCTATAGGCTCACCCCCTGTCACGTTGGGTGAAATACGCTTTGTGAACCTCTGCCTACCCTGCTTTGTGATTAAAAGGCGTGAAGTGTATTTTTTTTACCTTTAACAGATTGATTTCTTTGAACACTCCTCATTATTGCATTAATCTAAAGGCCTTACTACATCAAAACGGTTGCGCGGCGTGGTTAGATCCCTTAACGGTTACAAAATAAAATACCTATATTTGGTACATTTTTATGAGAAACTGTCTATATGTATAGTCGACACTAGCTACACAAGCAATCCTTATATGAGTAACAGCACTACACCAAACATACTTGAGTAAAGCTAGCCAAATATGGCTTCCAGTGAGTTTAACATGACCGGATTGACCCGGTATTGGGTAAATACAATGATGCGGTTGACCCATCACCTACTCCCACATAGGGTTAACAAGTTTTGTGGGTGGTCACACAAGTGTCGACATGTCGAAGGTTAACGGCGCAGGCGCATTATTATGTGTAGCGAACACATATTCCGTGTTTGTGACTATACCTACAGATAATATTTGAAGTTAATCTACACTTCTACACTAATATTATAAAGAGGAAACCTTTGTTTGTTTGTAATGAATAGGCTCAAAAACTACTGGACCGTTTTTTAAAATTCATTCACCACTCGAAAGCTACGTTGTCCCCAAGTAACATAGGCTATATTTTACTGCGGAATTCACACAGGAGCGAAAAAAAAGCGTGAGTAACACCGCGCGGTACAGCTAGTTTAGAAATAAACGGGCCGGTTGGTGTAGTGGTCAGCATGTCTGCCTCTATTCCGCAGGGTCGTGGGTTCGATTCCCATCGCTGACAGGTACTTAGGTGATATGCTTTTAAGTACTTGTTGAATGTGTCTGGGCGTTTTATGTATTTAGAGTGAAAAAAATGTATTTCAGTAAGTATATTTCGTTGTCTGAATTCCATAACACAAGAGGTTTAGCTACACAAGAGCCTTAACGTGGGATAACGGCAATGTGTGTGTTGTTGTGAAATATTTATTTATTTAATAAAAATATCTGCTCGAAAATATGTATAAATATATTCTGATTTCTAATTCAATGCCTCATTGAGATCAATTAACACTTTTTTGCAACAAAAGACTCTTCATTCAAAATATCCTTTTTGCAGGCATGGGGAATTAGGTAGGAGGCCAATACAGAAGATTAGATTTGATTTAAATCAATTAGATTTTTTTAGAGCTAACAATGTTCTTGATGTGTGTCCTCTCACTCTTTCACTCCTGCATATTTTTGATATCGTTGTCTCGTTTTATTCTAAATGCCAGTTTAGAATTGCAAATCTAGTTGTTTTTGGTCTGAGAATACGATCGATCGAATGAGAGGTTTTCTGATAGCTTCAAATATGTCAAAAGTAATTCCAAAACATCTTACAGGTGGCGCTAATCAGACATGATCTTAAGTAGAAACTCATTTTAGAATTGTCAACAAAAAATTAAAATATGAAATGACAACCCTGTCTAGGTAGTGCCATCTATTGACATTTCTTAGGACTGTAATAAGCCACCTGTCAGAAAACGTCCCATTGAGGAATACTCTTTTTTTTAAGTCGCTTAATAATAAATAGGTTGATACTTTAACAGCAAACTTTTTCTTCGACATCGTACAGTTACGAAAAACGTTTCGCCTCATAAATTCATAAAATCAAACCTGCCAGTCATTTCATAAAACTCTCGCATATTAAGAGCAATAGCCACAAAATCCGGTGCAAGGTAAACTAGCATCAATTTTCCTACTCGCAAAAGTCTTCTAAAGCTCAATTTCCATTGAATTACTGTTCAGCTCGACGTGTCAGGGGCTGTGCAGCC
This sequence comes from Conopomorpha cramerella, assembly GCA_012932125.1. Classification (NCBI taxonomy): domain Eukaryota; kingdom Metazoa; phylum Arthropoda; class Insecta; order Lepidoptera; family Gracillariidae; genus Conopomorpha; species Conopomorpha cramerella. The sequence goes on along the minus strand of SJJU01008752.1, from coordinate 4,877 downwards.
TTGTCTATAATTTGGATAGCCTATCCGGAGGGTATGTTACAATGATACGGATTGTAAAACGAGACTTCAAAAGACCTAATTTTATAAATAGGGTAGTATAATAGCTATTCAGAGAGTTACAATACAGCTGTTTCTCAATGTACTGTTATGATTGAGCTGTTGGTACCGTATTGCGTTTAGAGTAAAGCTGGGTTTCCACGGGCGGATGGTAATGGGAGTTTTAGTGTGAAGTTAACCCTTATCAGACAAGGTTAGGTGTTTTTCTGACTGATGATAAATGCAAGATGGCTGGCAGAAGCTGGATGCGAGAAGCCGAAAACAGATCACAGTGGCGTGCAATAGGAGAGGCCTATGTCCAGCAGTGGACAAGTATGGGCTGATGATGATGATGATGTGTTTTTCTGATGGATTTTGAACTAGTATTCTGGAGAGTTCCCTCGGTCGCCTTTTTCGATTCCCAAGACGGGAAATGTTGGGCTGGGGTGGTGACACATGTATTATATTCGCCGTCACCACACAGCGAGTAATGTAGTAATTAAATCCCATGAAAGTAATGTATTTGTTAACGCCCCATAGCGTCATATTTGTTATTGACATTGAAAATATTATTTTTTCCTATAACACCCTATGTAATTATTTGTTTTGTGAACTGACTAATCAGTTCGCGCATTTGGAACACCGCATAAATTGTAAGCGAAAACGATTGGAACATTCGTTGTTCCAAATGGAAAAATTTTCTACCGCCTTTTTCACTACTTATAACAAAAGAGACTATCTACAATTCCATGTAAAAACTAAAATACTAATTCGAAAAATAACCTAATAAACCATTGTGCAAAAAAAGGGGCCGGATGAGTAGAGGTTTCCCCAGAAAGACACACAACATCGATCAGATTGCTGATGTTCTGACGGAAGAGTACTCAAAACTGGAGACTATGTACGAAAAAATGTGTGACTGCAGATAAACCGAAAGGGGTATGTCAGGACCGTGATAAATTGAGATCTGTAATCTCTGCCTACCTCTCTGGGTGACAGGCGTGAAGTGCATGTATAAATTTTCCTGTTTATGACCAGCAAAAAACCTTTGCAATAATCAAACTGAAAAATCTCTGATCACCCGCCGTCAGTGGCGTCTCAACGTGCATAAGAACAATACTAGTTGCATCATCACCTCATTAATTCCATCACAATGGTGATGATGATGATGACGATATGATCAACGCCGCGATAATGAGACAATAATGACCCCCAGAACGGTATCGCTCTAAAAAACCTATAATTCATCGGCTGACGTCGCTGGTATGGTACCCATTGATTCGTTTTTTTTTGTCCCAAGCCATTGTTGTTATGTGAATACGAAATCGACACTGGCAGTTTGTTACAAGGAGTGTCTGGCTGTGAGCAAACTTTTTGTAATAATGGATTGCTGTTCGTTAGTATCGATAAAACTCGAGAACTGCTGGACCGATTTGGCTTGACTTCGGTATTTCCGTGTTGTACTGTATGTAAAAGGACACCGAGCAATGGTCTTAGAAACGTTGTTGGGCTCGTCAATATGTACAACTTTTACTATGGCGACAATGCGGGGGAATGAACACACAGTACAGAGTGTAAAAGGACCCCGAGCAATGGTCTTAGAAACGTTGTTTGGCTCGTGTCAATATGAACAACTTTTACTATGGCGACAATGCGGGGAAATGAACACACAGTACAGAGTGTAAAAGGACCCCGAGCAATGGTCTTAGAAACGTTGTTGGGCTCGTCAATATGAACAACTTTTACTTTGGCGAGAATGTGGGAAGATAAAAAAAAATATCTTTACAGAAAATGTCATCTCCGGAGGCAAAAAAATTTCTGTTTTGTATCGAGATGAAAAATAATGTTTTTGTTGTGAACTACTTAGAGAATTGTAAGCATTAACAATTTCAAAACTGTTAATTTCTTCCCGGTTCTGCTGGCCAGTAAAAGAAATTAATTAAAAACGGGGATGTTTACTTTTGTTTTTGAAGTCATATACGACTTTCATTAAGCTTTGTGCTATGCTACTGTATATCTGTATGTATTAGCACTCATAGCGATGAAATAAAGTTATTGAATTTGAATTTATCGACATGATAATAGCCACACTAATAGTTTCCATGGCAACCGGAATACACACAAGGCAGAAAGAGATACATAGATAACCTTAGATAACATATTTTGGAAATCCTATCACAATAGATTATGATAAGAATGGAATCTCAAGTTTGAAGGAAGATGTAGTGACCAAGATTGAAAAGGGCATGTTTCGGTGGTTTGGGCATATGGAGGGAATGGATGAAAGTCCATTGACGAAAGAGATTTATATGGCTGATGTAATGGGCCGCGTGAGTAGAGGTCGCCCCAGAAGGACATATATTGACCAGATTGGTGATGTCCTGGCCGAAGGTGGTGTGAAAAGTACTCGAAACCGGAGGTCATGTATGAAAAGATGTGTGAATGTAGATGAAGCGAAAGGGGTATGTCAGGAGCGTGACAAATGGAGATCTGTAGTCTCTGCCTACCCCTCTGGGAGACAGGCGTGAAGTGTATGTGTGTATGGAATCTCTCAAGATAGATACAACTAGTGTTATATGAAAATGTTGTGCACATCTATTATTCATGTAAACACTAGAATTTAGTTAAGTTAATGTTATATTGTATTGCTAAGTATGTATATACGTATTGTTGATGTGCCTGTATAAATAAATAAATACCTTAATAAATCTCAAGTCGGCCATACCTCACCGCTGCCATGTTCTATCTGAAATATTAATCAATACATAGTAGAAAACAGAGTTTTCCTGCTACTACATCCGTGTTTTGTACATGTAAACCTTCCTCAAGAATCACTGTATGTACTAAAAAACACCACTTGAAAATCCGTTATGCATTTTTATCAGTGGCGTGCACTGGCTTTTACGCCAAGGTAGGCAGTAATCCCCAAGGATTGTCACCTATGTAACGTGTCTTTACGAAATATAGGTACCTGGTATGCTGAGATCTATTAAACTCAGTGGCGTGCACACCATATAGGCAAAAAGACACTGCCTACCTTAGTATAGTAGCTTTCCGACCTAATAATAGAGTTATTGCTAGATACTTTTTTGTTGTACTCACGACATAGGCTGACGGAGGTCCTGTGTTTCGTGGGTGTGTAGATAGGTTACCTATAGTTCGTAAAGACAAGTCATATGTGTCAATCCTTGGGGATCACTGCCTACCTTGTCGTAAAAACCAGTGCACGCCACTGCAGCATACATAGGTACAGACAGCGGGAGGCGACTTTGTTTTATACTATTGTATTGATATTGCAAAATCATCATTCGCCTTTAATATTTACCGTTATAGTTTTTCAAGTAAAACATTTTATTATTTTACTGATATTATGCACAATTCGACCTCACTTTCTAAGCGCCGGGAATCAAATGGGGCCATCAAATAATTGCTCTAAGTTTCACAGCTGTCTTGCATGACCACGGTGTGTAAAGGGAATGTTAGAGAGCCGAGATCAGCTTCTAAGAGGGTTGTTTAGCTCGAAGTGCTGTAGGCGGTTTATCATTTCAATAAAATTACAATTGTTCGCAACTCGCACTAGATGTTAGGATGTTGATGGTATTTTAGAACTGAAATATTTTGTTGTATTAAAATCCTTGAGTTTGTACTGTGTTTTGATATTTCTGTTCTGTTTAATGAATTGTCGAAATACTGCGTGTAAATACACAATCAAGAATATCTTTCACAAAAACTGAATTCATTCATAATTTATTCAAAACGTGGTGATAAGTCATTGATACAAGCATGGGGAAGGTAGGAGACTAATCCAGAAGATTAGATTTGATTTAAATAAGTTAGATTTTTTTAGAGCTAAAAATGTTTTTGATCCCTAGACACTTTTGATGTGTGTAAATGGACCTCGAGCGACCTCGGTCTTGTTGGGGTCGTCAAAATGGACAACGTTTACTGTGGTGACAATGCTGGGAAAATAATAAAAAAATCCGTACCAAATATTTTTTTTTGTCTAGATAGTTGACGTTTTGCATGGGGATGGATTTTTGTATCTTTGGCCATTTTCGTCGTATCAAGCGTACAAAAATCGAGACCTCTGTAGGCTGTAAAACGAAAAGCCGTGTGGTGCCGGCGAACAGAATACATGTATCACCACACCAGCCCAGCTTTTCCCATCGTAGGGGTCGTAAGAGCCGACCGAGGGAGCTCTCCAGAGGACGGACAGCAGCGCTCTCTGTGAGTTAACCACAACACTACTGCGATCGCCAACCCGCCTGCCAGGTGTGGAGATTATTGCCATTTCCCCGTAATTGATAATGGAAATCATTGGGGGAGGCCGTGATCCAGCAGTGGAAGTCTTGTGACTGATGATGATGATGTTTTGTTTAATATTGCGTGTAAATGGATACCGAGAATTGGTTCTGGAAACGTTTAGGCCCCGTATTAGGCCCCTCAATATGAAAAACTTTTACTTATGGCGACAATGTTGGGAAATATATTTCTTCAAAAAATAGTATGTAATAACAAAAAACAACATGAAAACCTTCGCCCTTCCACCACCAGAACCTGGACAACTGGAAGTCGTCGCGGCGGAAGCGCGTGGAGCACATCATAGAACGGTGCGTGGAGGTGAAGAAGCTGGAGACCGGCGTGCAGCACCCACGTGCCAAGGGGAAGACCTTCAATGAGATGATGGAGGAACGGTAAGTTGCATGACCTTGACTTTTTCATACATTATTTTTATTAGAGACTAGCAAACACAGCGAACTCCGTTTCGCCACCAGATGGCTTCGTTTCGTTTTTCCGCTTTTCTGTTGAAATTTTTCTTAAATTTTCTTTGCTATAAACCT
>SJJU01008750.1:0-17810 GCA_012932125.1 Conopomorpha cramerella | reverse complement strand
CGAGGGCCTCGCCCAATGATTTCCCTGATCCCTTGGGGGGGGGGGGATCTATTTACTTATTAGGACCACCAACAGTTACACACCTTAACTTACATTTACTTAACATATGCACATTTAGATCAGGGTATGCGACCAAGTACAGGTAGCCACAGCATGCAAGTTATATTTATTTACAATAAGTAAATACTAAAACTAGGTTAAATAACGACTTCAAGAGTAAGCCGTAAGTGCAACAAGGAAATGCCAATAATTGCCACGCTTGGCAGGCGGGTTGGCGATCGCAGTGGTGTTCTGGTTTAACTCACAGAGAGCGCTGCTGCCCGTTCTCTGGAAAGTTCCCTTGGTCGCCTCTTACGACAATTTGAGCTGGGGTGGCAATGACATTTTAGTAATAGACATGTTACTCTCGTACTAAACCACTCAAAAAAGTGCGACCCACGAATAGACGTCAGGTTGTTTACAGTACAGATTGACATTACCGAGCGCTGTCAATAAGTAGTTTGAAATGCTGCTGGGGCAGGGGAAACGTGGTGTTTATGGGTCGTTCTGTAATTTTATGATGTGTAAAAAAAATTGGTAAATAAAATTATTATTTTTTTTTAATTACAGTAGATAGGTGTCAAGTACTTACTTCTGTAATAAATAATAATCTAAGTTTCCTGTTCATACAAATAAATGAAAAATATATTTATCAACTTGGTGCACACTCTGCACCTCTATCTATAAAGCGCAGTCAGACTTTGCTTTGTCAGAAACTTAGTCATGTAATTTATTAGAGTGACAGCTTTAGGCAAGATTTTGACAAAATAAAAAATTTGGCTTTTAATCCTTTCCATGTCATTTGAACCGGGGAGAATGATGTCGCCCGTTTTTTTAATTATATTTTCGGCTATAATACTTATTTTAAATACGTTGTTAAGAACCGCTGAAAGTATTTTAACATTTCCAGCAGCTGCAATATTCGATACCTACCGATCAAAATAATATTCTTCAAATGTACATTACTATGCTATATGCAAGTTTGTAAGGAAGGGCAAAGCACAGTAAATGAAATTGCTGCCTTCGCCAATCGCCGCTTTATTTTCGTAGTAATAATGTTAGTTTCATGAGAATGGTCGGAAAATACTGCAACAGAAGCAGGCGGTATCCATTCGTCTTCGCATATTTGTATGGGTATGACCTGAATCTGTAGGTCAATAATGAATAATTATGGAAAGAAGCACAACTGTCCACGTACCTATCTATATCTAAAACGCCTTGGGATATTTCACTTTCTGTCATACAAAAAAGTGCAACCAACGATGTCCAAATGTTTTTTCCATGATTACTTACCTATCTACATACATACGCACGACGAATGCTTTATCTGTACAATTTGTACCCTCCCTCCCCTACACCAACTGCAGGCCTTTATCGTTGTCCTTTTCTTTTCTAAATAAATTTAAACTATCTGTCTCTTTCCAAACAATGGCGATGACATATAATTATTTTGGAAAAATATTCTCTAGAAACAATATTTTCAATTAACTTAGAAGTAATAGAAAACATTTGGAGTTTTTTTCGGATTTCTGGTGTAGTTTGTGCAATGTCGGAATACACAGGAAGGCATGATATGTTCTGGTTGACTGCTTTTTTTCAATTAAAAGGATCCGATGCGTGCAGCGCGAAAGCTCTCGTAGGACACTGTCAACTTCACCGGGTAAAAGGCAATTGACTTACATCAGGGGTACCCAATATTGATGCTGAGTAACGTATCTACGTCAAATATACTATATAATATCATTGTGGGGTGGTGACACATTTATTCTATTCACCGTCACCACTGCTGAAACATTACTTACTTAAACTGAACTAAATATCTAAAGAAGTCAATACATACCTTGAAAATAACTCGCGGTCACATACAGTACACTGGTATCTTATATTAAGATGCACAGAATCAATATGTTCCTGCAGCATCTTCTGTATGTGAAATTTCTTCCCACATTTATCGCACTACAAAAGTAATAGTCAATGATTAGGTTAGGTACACACAGCTCACTTATAAAGAAATCTTAAGGATTAGGATTACTGTACTGTAGCTAAAGTGAAAGTGCACTACGACTCGACATGTTCCGATTTTATTGCTCTAAAGACAAACTTCAAGTTAGACATAAGGTACTGATAGGCATGCTATTTTTGAGGCTATTACAGTAAGTAGTGATTACCAGTGGCGTGCACACCATATAAGTAAAAAGGCACTGCCTACCTTAGTATTTTGGCTACCCGACCTAATAATAGAGTTATTGCTAAAACTTTTTTTGTTGTATTCACGACATAGGCTAACGAAGATCCTGTGTTTTGTGGGTGAGTAGATATGTAGGTTACCTATACATAGGTGTCAATCCTTGGGGATTACAGCCTACCTTGTCGTAAAAGCCGCTGCACGCCACTGGTGATTACATACCCAAACTGTCAAATATATCAAAGTTTCTATTCGTAATAAGAACAATAAATGTTACGCGAATCGTTGCAAAAGCATGCCACTAACTGGCATGTGTATCAATACCTATACTCTCACCAAGAAGGGTTGCGGACGAGGTCGCGCCCAATGGCGTGTTATGGGGCGAAAGGGACATGTTGCAAGTTGAGCTTTATTTGAAACAAAATTTGAAAGAGGGCAAGCCTCGAGGGCAACTTTCGAATTGTTGCGATAATTTATGTAATGACTCTAGTACTTTATATACAACGTTGTAATTGGTATTCTTACAGAAGCAGCCATAAAAAAAACTATAAGGTTAGGCCGCGGAGGACAGTAGTTGCTCTTCCTGTAGACAGGAAGGCGTGGCTGTGTGATTTAGTCGAGTCCAGAACGTAATTCCGAAACTTCTTTTCCCATGCCGACAACTCCGAATATTCGTTTCTCCGACGACTAAAGGACCGAACAATCGTTTGGCTGCTTCAAAAAACTCCGAGTGCTGCTTTTTCCGATCGGAAAAGAAGTTTCGGAATTACGTTCTGGACTCGATTTGGTCAAGGCCCTTTGCACCTCTGAGTTGCCCTAGAATAACAACAAGGACTGACTGACCTCTAAAGGCTTCTCATTGTGAATCCTCTGGTGTTTCTTCAGGTTACTCGCACTTGTGAAAGACAGTGGGCATTCGGAACATAGGTAAGGCTTTTCACCAGTATGCGTTCGCATGTGCAATACTAAGTATGCTTTAGCTTTTCCTTTGTATGGACAGTGCTGGCACGCGAACTCTAGTTTGTCTGAATGTGTACGTCTGAAAATTAAATTAGATAATATTATGAAAATGAGAACGTACCTTCATTAAATATGAAATACATAATATGAGAAATGGTAAGTGGTTTCGGAGTGTGACTGATTGGAATGGCAGGTCAAACCTGCGTCACACGCAATGAACCAGATTATGAGTTGGTATTCTTTACATCATGGTGATAATGATGATGATCTAAGTATGGAAAAAGTAGCCCACTATCATTGCAAGGCGATGAGTTTAAAACTATAACAGACAGTGCTCAGGAAATAGCCAATAACTGCCAACACAATAAAACACTATTTACTGCCTGTGTAGCTCTCTGAGCTGTGTTTTAACAGTTATAGTAATAGTGATAAGAATATAGGACTAATTTACTACAACAATCTCAACATGTTACACAGTTGAAATAACAATCTTATTACTATTACTAAGGATTCTTTTCACAATAACAAAATATTGTGGAATATCTCGTTGTTGTAGTAAATGAGCGACAGGTACTATACTCACAAATGATTTCGTAAAGCACTAGGTGTGCTAGTGATTTTGCCACATATATGGCAAGTGCCCTGTAAAGCACCCATGTGTACAATCTGGATATGTTTGGCTACATCGTAAACAGCTTTTCCGCAAGTGGGGCACGATTGACGGATACAACTCCGTTTACTTCGATGCTCCCTCAATTGATCCTGAAGTAGCAAACACAAAAAAATATTGAACACTAACGTTAGTGAATTATTAAATTGGAATATATACTAAAAATAGGAATAAACAGTGGCTGTAGTGGTAGGGTGTCTGTATCGATGATACAACTACTAGACTTGTAATGTTCCACATTTTACATCAAAACAACTTCGAACACAATCGATGATTGGCTGATTTGTAATCGGCTGTCATTAGCTCAGGGTACGGGGGCGTATTATTGGGCGACGAGCAGCATTATGTTAGTGCTAGGACAATATGTATTTTGAGAAAAGTTTCGCAGTCATGCGATGTCTATTGGTGGTATGGTCGATGGGTAACAAAGAGCATTTTTTTAATTGGAAACAATCTTTCTCTATCTAGAATGTTTAAAAAAAATCATGTTTCGGTCCTGCAGTTGTCAGTAGTAGAAGAAACAATCCTGATATATCAATATATCAGGATTGTTTCTTCCACAGCCTATGAACTCTTTTTACTGTGAAGCAGAACAGTAGTAGTATTAGGGGATGTCTGCATATACCATACCATCATAAGGTGTTTGATAGACCCCAATAACTATGTAAAATTTAGGTGACAGCTGAATTTAGTGATGGGGCAAAATGAATGAATAAAATTCTTTAATACAATTATAATTATTTATTTTGTTGAGTAAATAAAAAAGAAAACCTAAAATTATATATTTATACTATCAACTAAAAACAGTTGCCACCAAAATTCTACATAGTCAATGGGTTTATGTGCACTATCTAATGACAATCTATCTATCAAGTATGGTCCCATGTAGCATCTAGACAAATATGCTTAACTGATAATGGTTTAAGGACTAAGTATTATACCTTTGTGAAAAACTTTAATTTACACTCTCTACAGTAATAGTATATTGTCTTCACTTTTTCTTGTGGTTCCTTCTTTTCTTTATTCTCTTTCTTAACTTTTTTTACTTGTTTGATCTGCTTTTCTTTCCGTACAATTTTTGTTTTCCTTTGTCGCCTAGTTTTCGTTTCCTTTTTAACTTTTACAACTGTACACAATGGTTCATCATCCTCACTATCATTAGCATTGTCATTGTCAATGTCATCAAATATGGAGTCCACAATTACTTCAGAAGTATTCTCTATTTTTAATTCATTACATTTTTGTGTTCTTTTCAGTGCCATGTTGTGAAGGATTAAGGCAAAATCACTTCTGGGGACAGAAACTCTATTCTCTGAAAGATAAATTTAAAATAAAAAATAAAAAAATTAATACACTTCACACCTTTTTAATCCCGAAGCGGAGTAGGCAGAGGCACTTGCTAAGCAAAAGTGTGTGAACCCTATAACGGCTATGGGCTCACCCTCTGTCACGTTGGGTTAAAATACATATTTATGTTTGGTGATTCATAAGCTGCTTAACTTAAGGCTTATCAAGGTCCTGCTTTGGGATTAGAAGGTGTAAGTATTTTTTTATTATTTCGTTATCAAAGTCAGTCTTTAGCCATAAAAGAGACCTCAAATCAAGATGAATAAGTACCTGAATCAAGATGAGGTGCAGTTTCTGTTAAAAGTGCTTGAGTAGATTCACATTTCTTTTTTAAGTTTAAGGCAACTAGTAAGTCATTGACACATCCGCCACACACATACTTTGAGTATTTATCATGTGGAGATATCTGCAAATTAATAATGAGCATATTACAATGGTGTGAAGTGAACATTACACAGATTTAAATTTTACTGATGTTCAGCACCCACTTATTTCAATACTTGTTTGATGTTTAGTTTTCTTATAAGAAATGGCTGATGCGTAAAGTACAAAGCTATTTGTGTTCTACAGGAAAATAATGTTAGGACACCACCTAGCCTAGGTATTATCCTATAATCATCAATTATGTACACACTTGTTTCATTTTTTAAATAACTTAGACAAACTTACAGATCTTATAATATACTTAAGTAAATATACCTGTACATTTGTGATCATTCTAATGGCACTGCAAATACTGAGTTCATTAAATATAATATTTGTGATAGGAATGTCTGCTGAATTCATGCAAACTCTGCATAATGTATCTTCGTTTTTTATCCTTTCGCTGTAAAATAAATGATTCCTTTTATGCATTAACAGAATGGTTATGATCTTACTTTAAAAAATTATGGCATTGTATGTAATATTATAAGAATAGACGTAATGATTTGCTAGATAGGTAATTAAAGAGACAATTAATAGTGTATGACGATAATGTGAATGGGAGTATCTATTTTACTTATAAATAAATGTAAACAACATACATTTTGAGCTCCATCAGATTTTCTTTTGAAGTATTTATTTTTACATTATCCTTGATTCTGTCCCACAAAAAGTATCCTGTGGCATAAACAGCCATGCTTACACAATTTAATACTTTGTAGATACATAAACTAAATTCCTGAAAATATAAATTATGTGCCTTTAGTCAATAAACAAACAAACAAAAATAATGAGTGAGTGATTGCAGGACTGCGGATGCGGTGACAGTGAATGAAGTGACAGGTTGTCAGGTTGTCTTGTCTAGGGTTGGGACACTGGGACTGTAACGAGCTCAGATGTCACTTCGTCATAGCGTATGGCGCAGATCAAGTTACATATTTATTACATTATCCCGACAATGTATTTAATAATAATATAAGTAGGAACATAATCCATTAATATTGCTTTTGAGCTCAGACTAAAAACTTGTTGTTTTTGTTCTGAGCTTTTGAATAATGCAAAGATAAATCTTGAAGGGATATTTTTTTTCTTTAAAAAAAAAAACAAACAATATGCCAAATATTGTCAATATGTCAATCAACAATATTAGTGATTTTTCTTGCCGCAAGCTCCTCTCAGGTTAAATTTAATAATATTTTCTTTGTACTACATGTGTAACCCAGTTCTATTGATATTTTAAAATCAAAATACAATGAATTTGACCGAAGACAACCCATTCGCAAACGGATTGCTTTACGTTGGCTTCAACCAAGATCAAGGTAATGTTGCAAAACAATCGTCCAAACAGAAAAACAATGTTGCGTACGTTTACAAAAACATCGCTTTCTTTCAGGATGCTTTGCCTGTGGTACAGAAAATGGATTTCGCGTATTCAACAGTGACCCTCTAAAAGAAAAAGAACGACAAAACTTTGCTGAAGGCGGTTTATCTTACGTAGAAATGTTATTTAGATGTAACTATATGGCTTTAGTTGGTGGGGGTAAAACTCCTGTTTATCCTCCAACTAGAGTTGTTATATGGGATGACCTTAAAAAAGATCCTGCAATAACATTGGATTTCAATAAACCAGTGAAAGCTGTTAAACTGAGAAGAGACAGAATTATTGTTGTGCTTGGTAAGTTATCTTATCTCTTTGTACCTAATTCATATCTAAATAATGATTCTCAAATGAGCTGAATGTTGTTAATTGTAAATAATAATTAAAGGCTATAGGCTGAACTATAGTCTGCATGCTATAAAGAGCCCATTTTGACAGGTGTACTGAGGTGTGATAATGTTTGTTTACATTCTTAAAACTCTTTCTTATTTGATTTTATGTTTTATTAATGTTAATTAAATAAATATTACCTAATTCTAAGAAACACTACATCTACCAACTTACTTACCAACCAATAACAGACATATTTAATGATTGACTTCAATTATTAAAAGCATGTCTCAAATATTAATGACAAAGAACATCTAGATTCTAGAAGAATTACAACATCCACATTTTTTTTGATATTTTCAGTGGTGTTATCTATGTGTCAAATTAGGCTTCTTACAGGGCACACCTTGTAATTATAGTTTCTATTGTGTCTGGTTCATAGTTAGTGTTAACAATAATCAATGATGTCAATTTTCAGAAAATCTTATCAAAGTGTTCACATTCACGGCTCAGCCCCAAGTTATGAATGTGTTTGAAACTGCACCCAACCCCAAGGGTTTGTGTGTAGTGTGTCCCAACAGCAACAATGCTCTAATGGCTTACCCACACCGTAAGGCTGGACATGTTCAAATAATAGAGATGAGCTTGCAAACAACATCCAGTGGTCACTCAGTTGGGTATCTTATAGCAGCACATGAGTCACCAATTGGCTGCCTAGCACTTAATGGAGGTGGCACACGACTCGCCACTGCATCTACCAAAGGAACATTAATTAGAGTCTTTGACACATCATCTGGTCAGAAGCTTGTTGAGTTGAGACGAGGAACACATCAGGTATGTATAATAAATATTTATTTGCTACGAATATAACCTTTTCCCTCAGAATTGTAACTATTAAAATATTAATTTTTCAGGCCACAATTTATTGCATCAACTTCAATCAATCAAGCACAAACTTATGTTTGACATCAGATCATGGCACAGTTCACATATTCAGCTTAGAAGATGATAAGTTAAACAAACAGTCTAGTTTAGCGACAGTGAACTTTTTGCCAAAATATTTTTCAAGCAATTGGAGCTATTGCAAATTCACAATACCCAACGGTCCACCATGCATCTGTGCTTTTGGTGTTGATAAAAGCTCTATTGTAGGTAAGTTAACATGTTTTTAACTATACAAGATTGGTATACAATAATGCCAATGTTTTGCACTGCCTAAAACTGGCACTAAAGCAACACTGACATTATCTGTTGCATCCGCAATAGATAATGTCAGTACATACAATACCTATCCATCTCCAACTCTTCATGGTGATTTCTATAGTTATAGGAGACTGGTGGATAAATTTCAATAGATCAATATTGCATATAGACTTCAACCAGCAAATTATGCCAAACTGTCGTGAAAGTCTTATTGATGTAAACTTCCATAGCTAGCTTAAAGCACAGGCTAAATTAGTTTGGACGTGGTTGGTACCAGTGTCCCCTTGTTGACTTTGAGTGGCTTGAAAACATCAACACTCACTTGCACATAACTATTCCATGCAATCTTCACTACGCAGTGACATCTAGGGATGAGGGCGAAACAATGGAGTGTGGGACCCCAAAAGGCGCCAAGGCCCACACCCAGCCTTTACTAGTTGTCCATTTTCGAGCATTCAGATCCCATAGGCCATTGGCCCTACAAGCTATGTACCATGATTGTCGTCTTTTCAGTGAGGCCCATAGTCACTGGCCACACTTCAGATCCTGCCTGTTTGCAATACTTAGAAATAGTAATTCCCTTTTTTGTTGCAGTGATTTGTGCTGATGGATCATACTACAAATATAAATTCAATGATAAAGGGGAATGCACAAGAGATGTTTATGCCCAATTCCTGGAAATATCTGAGGACAGATAGATCTCAACATTAAATGTTGTTTAAGGTATGAATTTAATTGATGGTCCCGCCTTTAAGGCCCAATGCAAGGTTTTATATGTTTTATAGTGTTATGAAGATGTGATCAAAGAAATTTTAAAATGTATTAGGCTATATCCCAAATGTATATCTTGTATTGGTGTGATGAACTTCAAATTGGTTATATTAAATTTTTAAAATGAGGCAATATCATTATATTTAGTGCAAAATTAGATGAAAATTGTATCTAAATTATTATGGGCAAAATTTAGTGCTAAAATCATACTTAACACTTATTAAAAACGAAATTTGTAGGTACCAATTTATTTTAAAGACTGAAAATTATAAACACCTACTTAATACAAAAAATTTCAAATATAAAAATTTTAGTTTTACAGTCTTCTCTAAGAGATACTAGAACATGTGTATATTTATCAAGGAAGACAGACAAAATTTGCCACCTTTAAAGTACACCTTGTTTAGTGTCCTTCAATGATTGTATTTTTAATTTGGACGTGTTTTTGCATAAATTAACTCAGTAAAAGATACTATTGAACAAGTAAGTGAGTATGAGGGAGGACTACTCTTTGTAATAATATTTTTGTCTATAGCCATTTTATCATTATTATGAGGGGAATATAAAAACATCACATTTTAAGTACTATTTAAGGATTGTTGTAAATTCACTTCCATCCTCAGACCAGAAACAACTAGACTCGCAAACTGACGTTTAGAATAAAACGCGACAATGATATTATGAAAAACATGCAGGAGTGAAGAATAAAGGGAAAATATCTTCTGTCCCTTACGTCAGGAACAGAAGATATTTTCAGGTTTTCATTCACTGTCTACTTAGTAATAAGTGACAGTTTGGATCCATAAGTACATAATTTTCCATACATTTTCGTGGGAAAAAAAACAGGACAGCCCTCTCAGCTAAGCGCTCCAAGAAAGAAATGACAAGACATACCAGGCACTGCGATTGGTTGAAACAAGCTAAGTCGCACGATTTGTGACAGCAAATCAGCCAATCACAGCGCGTATTTGTTATCTTTTTTTGTCTTTCTTGACGCGCGTGCTAGGGCTGCGCTTGCCAGTTAGTTGTGTTTGGTCTGAGCTTCCGTCCAACTCTTAAAATGACAGGTTTTCAATATTCACATATCCAAACTATCAATCTTGACAAAAAAATTGATAACCGGCTATTTTAAAAGAGCGGGAAGTGTTATGCCTGTTCAAACCTTATCTGGACATTTTAAATGGACTTTATATTTTTACGCACCAATAAGAGCACCAAAGTCGAACAAATACTGAGACATTATTTGTCTGTTAAAATATAAAGTCATGTTTAAATTTTAAGGTTAATTATTTATCTAAGCAAGTGTCCTTTGTCCTATACTCTGCTCACTTGAAGTAAGTACCTACTTTGCAGTCTTGATAATGTACAAACTATCATAAATGTGTTTATTTTCAGTCATAAGATCTGTATTTACTAGACATCAAAATGTCAGTAGGTACATGTTACAAGATATTATTAATGTGGATGTTTTAAAAAGGCAGGAAAATGCTATTGTTGATAATAACAAGATGAATAAGATGTTACATTTTTAAATTATCATTGTGCTTATGTAGTCTGCAATAGAGTTGAAACTATCTTGAGAGTTATAATAAGCAAATTTGTGTAATTTGAGATGAATTGAGCCTTGCTGCAGCTAGATGTTTATGTTTGTTGTCACGGTTTTGAAATCTATTCCCAATACCATAGACTTCAAATTCACTTACCTGATGAGTTAGTTGTTTATGACATTGGAGGGTAAAAGGTTGAAAACATCGGGTGATTCTCATTTGTTCTATAGAACAAGTTTCTCTCCCAGCTTTTCTAGAGAAGGAAAAGAACGAACAAACTACTGTTATTAAAGGACTACTTGTCCTATACAACAAATGGGAATTACCCAAAAATGCTGGAAAAATTAAAGGAGGCAGAACAATAATTGAAAAATGGACTACTGTCCACTTCAAATCACTGAAATATTAATTACTATGAATATTTCCTTGATAGATACAGTAAATAGGTTAATCAATTAGTTTGCTAATATTGATCCCATTTGGTTGTTACCGGCGGAATCTATTTGTAAGGGCAAAATCTCAGTGTAGTAAGTAGAACAGCAGTTGTATGCGTCAAATAGCGAACCGATCAGCAGGTTTAAGTGTTCATTAGGCCCACTGTTCATTAGATCCATTTCATCATCAGCCACATAACTCCACTGCTGGACGTGGGCCTCCCCCAATGAGATCCGTCATTTGGGGTGAAATGCCAGTAATCGCCACGCTTGGCAGGCGCGTTGGCGATCGCAGTGGTGTTGTGGTTTAACTTACAGAGAGCGCTGCTGCCCGTTCTCTGGAGAGCTCCCTCGGTCGCCTCTTACGACCCCCATGACGGGAAAAGTTGGGCTGGGGTGGTGACACAAGTATTCTATTCGCCGTCACCACACGGCTAGATCCATTTAAACCTCCTAATCTGTTGGCTACGTGATGCATTAAACTACTGTTATAGGGGTGCTGACCTAATGCACGTTGGACCATTGTCTTTTAGGCCTTACAAATGGGCCCCGTTACCTGCACTACCAGCCCAAGACATTGCACGTCATAACAGCCAATCACAGCGCCTTTTTGTTGTATATTTTCTTGACGCTGAATCTGCTGTGACATTTTGGTTTTCAATCAAGTATTATAGTTTTCTATTGACATGTCTAATCCTTGGGGATGATGAAATTTAAGTGTGTTATTAGCCTATGTGGTTAGATAAGCTCACAAAAGTATATATTATTATCAATTAGTGTGAGCCAAAATGTTTTTTATTTTTAGATTCTATGTTTATAGTGTTTATAAAAGTGGTACCAAATTTTTATGTACATATAGGAAGCGAGGAATTGATTAATTGTAGGTACCAGATAAACTTCATAATTGGTATAATTATGTTTGCTGGGGCTTTATTTTGCTTTAGTATTTTGAAAGAAAGAAATATATAACAGATGCTGTAACCTATCAATAAATATCTGATAAATACTATAATTATGATTTATAAACACTTACATTGCTAATTTGTATTATTTTAAGTTCTCAAAATATAAAATTATGTATCCCTGTGATGTAAAGTTACTCCTTTATTAAAACGAATGTATTTTCTGAACAAATTTATTTTTATTTTAAAACATTCTGTGTTGCAACTAATTACGAAATATAATCTATAAGCAATATTATTTTTTTAGAACATCGATAAAAGTATTTCTTGGTATTTTGATGTTGGCTACACTACGCATTTTCTTTTTACCTTCTGCTTGCTGTTTGAGTAGTTTCTTTCTTCTCGTGACATCGCCTCCGTACTGCAATGACAGCGGTAGTTAGTACTATAATAGCAGTAGGAATTCGGATGAAAATATGATAACAAAAATAATATTTCTACTGTTAGTTAATTAAAAAAAAAAAACTTTCCGACGTGTCCAACGTCGGAAAGTATTTTTTTTTAATTAGCCTATTTCTGTATATAGAACGAATAATTTTTAAAGAAAAAGAACAGACTTCATAGTGCCTCCATCCTACAGTTCTTTTAAAGTTTCCTCGATTTATCTGGTCTGCTGTCATCACACCCTGATTTCCTTTGGAACCTTTGGTATATCTTCTTTCGTGACTAATATGCTTCTTTTAAGTTTGTTTGGGAATAGCTTCGTCATTCTATTCCCAAACAAACTTAAAAGAAGCATATTATATACGGTCTAAATAAGAAACCTTCTTTGTTGAAAGAAACATTGCTTTGCGTTTAGTAGAGTTTGAGTCTCATACCAAAAACAACTAGACATACAATTCTAAACTGACGTTTAGAAGAAACGATATGAAAAACATGCAAGAGTAAAAGAAAATATCTTCTGTCCCTTACTGCGTAAAAGTGACCAGTGTACATAATTTTCCATACATTTTGGAGGAAAAGAGATAGACTGAAGGTGGTACGCGGCTTGGAAGTCTAGTTATGTTTGGTCTGAGGTTTGAGTGTACAGCTTAGAAAATAAGAGTAGAAATTAAACAGTGGCAACACTATGGAGAAACGTCAGATTTTGATTGTTGCCATATTTAACTTCTACTCTTTTTTCCCAAGCTGTACATTAGAATGATTGGTATAACTAAATGTGTGTAATGGTCCACATAAAGTTATTACTGGCAATAAAATGATGTCGGGAATGGGCGTGGCCAAATCGGTGGTTGACTTATCTGTATTCGGCAGTCAATAACTCACGTCACGCACGCTCGTCATTCAAGCGTGTTTATTGGTAAGGAGATAAGGCAAGGATTCTACGTAGGCTTGAGAGTGTAGTGTGTTTAGTTAATATGTACATACCAGTTTAGCTGTGACATCTTTCCTGTAAGCCTTGAGTGTTTCCCTTGATATAACTTTGCCACCAACCACAGCTTGAATGGCAACCTGAGAATAAAATGGTTAGCTAGTTAATTAGGTACCTACATTATGTTCAATAACTTACCTGAATATCTTTATTTGTAAACTAAAGAACTAATGGAGCTGATGTCGAATATGTTGATTCATCAGTTCATTGACTCATTATTAACAAAATATCTTCCATTCACCCCGTTTTCATATCCTCGATATGTTCCTACACTGCACCGACTTAATTCAAATGAGGAATATTAGAATGTCGTGTCGGGAGAAATAAATCATGCACTAGGTAGCTATTTCAACACTTGATAATTTTAAAATAAAAAAAAAGAACCCAAACTTTAACCTGTTTTAGCCGCCCGTCCATACGACTATTTAAAGTTCCCCTCGATTTATCGGGTTTGCCATCATCAAACCCCGAGTTCCTTATCATGGGTCCATGTTGGAAATATCTCCATTTTAACAAAAAAAAACGTCAAATTCGGTTCATAAACGACGAAGTTAATCGCGAACTAACATAAAAAAAACATAGGTATATAGGTCGAAACAACAACGACTCCTTTTTAAGTGGGTGAAAAATATTATACTTTGCATAGTACTTGTAAAATTCAATTGCACTTACCTGCACCATTTGTCGTGGGATCATTTCCTTCAGCTTTTCGGTAAGTCGACGGGCGTTGTAGTCCACTCTACTGACGTGCACCACCGTCGCCAACTCTTCCACTAACACACCATTCAGGAGAATGTCCATCTGCGCATTACAATGATGATATAATCACGTAGGTAGCTATAGTTCGTGCATTTCATGAATGCGCGCGGGCCTTAGATGTGTGAGTCGTATATGGAGACGCTGGTTGACAGTTCAAACGAACAAAACTGCCACACACACATCTAAGGCCCACGCGCATTCATGAAATGCACGAACTATAACTTAAATTTTTCATGAATTTTGACATTTAATTTGACAGATTTATAATTAAAAAATATGATATCATCACAAAGAAAACAAAAAATATAATATCATGTCTGAGTCAGATATCTTACCCTAACCAAAGGACTGGCATGAAATCCGTGATCCTGGTAATCGAAGCTAGCGAAACCGGATGTCAAACTTTTCAGCGTATCGTGGAAATCTACCAGGACTTCAGAGAGTGGCAGGATGTACTGCATCAGTGTGGTTTTGTCGTCAACAGCGTTGGAGGGTAATGGCTTTCCTCGCCGGTCGATGCACAGTGTGTTCACTGGACCTATGAACTCTACCGGCGTTATGATTGTACCTGGAAAGTGATGAACATAATGTGTCACACACAGCTGACTTTCAGATTGAGTCTATTAGGAATCCCTCTATTAGGAACAGAAGACGAACCAAGCATGTACTATGGTAGCCATGATTAGTAACAACTTGTATCTAAGTTTTTAAAGTTACTCGACTGTTTAGCTTACCTATGACATAGGGCTCATAATATTCTTCAATGTGGTGTGGATCAGGCAGCTGCAGTGGATTTGTGATTATAATTTCCTCTGATTTGTACTGTTTTATTATTTTGGGCCCTTTTAATCTGAAACAAAAATAAACACATTTTAACTTTATAGCAACGAGGACCCGACGCGAAGTCACCGTAATGCGGTCGTCATGCCCCAGAAGGTGGTGAGTTGGCAACAAAACAGGGATGGACAAAGATAATTTGTATGGAGTCAAGAAAACGTGCGTCGTTAGAGAAAGGCCCGTACGCCGAGAGGCAGGTGGGGCTTGGGTGGTGGTGGGCTTGTCCCAGAATCTTATTTTAACTTTATGTTACCGCTTTCTATTGGAAATTGAGGTAACGTTTCACTTTTACATCTAGTAGGAAAGATAAGATGTGATTTTTGATATAGGTAGGTAGTGTATACATATGTAGGTACTCACTTAATTTTGTACGGTACAGAAGGCGCTGTTAGAATAGCTTCAGCTTTGTGTTCTTGAAGTAACCTTTGTGTGAAGACATCTAAATGAAGTAGTCCTAAGAAACCAACACGCCAACCCTGACCCAGCGCTGGACTGTAAAAAATTGTATAATATTAGTATATCAAATACTTACATTATTAATCAAATAGAGTTTTTTTATACATAAAGTCGCAGAGCTACGTGACGCACGTTTTTACCACAAACTCTGGGAACTGACGAAGACTACGCCCTAGGCAGTATCTGGCCCATGGGTCTACTACGCCAACTTTGACGCACTGCTCTCCCCGATGCTATTTTAAACACATGGATCTCCCAGAACGATAATCTACCAAAAGTTGGGCCCAAGCTTACCAATTTTTATTATAGCCACGATAATGTCAAATGTACATTGGTGTATTGGATATTGAGCGAAAATAGGAGCCAATAGCACAAATATTTCAAGATGTACATTTAAGTTGAAAGCAAGGCAATCTGCCAGGTGAACTTGTAGTGATAATCGATTCCACAAATCGTGGTTTATAGCTCAAATAAAACTAGCGCCATTAGTTATAAACATAGCCATTAGATATTAGCAAGATAAGTACACGTAAATTTCAATATGTGCGACGAAGTTACTACATTACTTTGTAACAGCTAAGTAGGTACTTTCATACCAACCTAGTATCAAATTGTACGCTGACGGCAGAGTCATTCAGGGCCAACTTCTTCAGGGCGTCGCTGAGCGTCTGATGTTGTGATTGGTCGGCTGGGAATATACCTGCGTACACCATATGCCTGATTGGCGGCAAAGTTGTGCCTACAGCTTCCTTAGCCTCAGGGGAGAGGAGTCTGTCACCTACGCTGCCACCGCTCCTGGGTCCGCATCCTGTAATATGTGACACATAATTAATTTTATTTATAAGTGCTTAACTGTTACTCATTATAATATATTTTGATAATGTCGAACATCCTGTGGCTAAGTGTGACATTTTCAAACGGACGAAACTAGGGAGTTTAATTAAATCATAAGACTATGTACCTTCCGGGTATGTTAGGACCTAAGTAAGTAAATACACACATCAAAAGTGTCTAGGGATCAAGAACATCTTTAGCTCTAATTTATTTAAATCAATTCAATCACTTTTAAATCTTCTGGATTGTTCTCCTACCTAATTCCCCATGCCTGTATCAATGACTACATTTTGAAAAACTTATGAATAAATTCAGTTTTTGTAAAATATATTCTTGATTGCAATCTTCTAAAATGTACTGGATCCCTAGACACTTTTGATGTGTGTATAAGTCCACAATAGGTACGTAATGGGTTGGCCAGACTCTCAAAGAATGGTCACTTCAAATAAAAGTTTGGATGCTTGAATACTAAGGAGACTATTTCAATTTAGTTAAGTATGAATTACTTACCTATCATGACAACTTGACCAGCAACAGCTCTCTCTACAGATTCCTCGCTAGGTCTGAGCAAAGCTAAATATTTAACATTTTGCTGCTTATCATTTGATTGCCATTTGACATTTTGACCTATACTAACACTACCTGTGTGAATATAAGCGAGACATAGTACTCCTCTGTACTTGTCATGCCATGTATCTATTACATGTGCACTAAAATGATCACTTAGATCTACAACTGGTGCAGGTATTCGGGCTATTACAGCTTCCAATAATTCCTTGACACCCCATCCTTTTTTTGCCGAAATGTGAAGCACTGTTTCAGGGTCGATACCAAAGAGTGATTTCATTTGTGCCTTAACATGGTCTGGATCGGCTCTTGGCAGATCTACTTTGTTAAGGGCCGGGATTATAACCAAGTTGTTTCGCTTTGCAAGTGAATGCACAGCCACAGTTTGTGCTTGAACCCCTTCATTTGCATCTACTAACAATATTACGCCTTGGCAAGCTGTCACACTGCGCACAACCTGAAAGTAAAGAGGGGTTTAGATGTATTGTATTACATGTATTGCATTTCAACTACACCAAAGAGAACTTTAGAATTGCTTTGGGTTAATAAAAATATTGGGGTTAAACATTTTTGTACTATCTAGAAACATGTTTAGTTAGTATTGTAAAAAAGTTTGCTCACAATAGTAAAATCATTCACAATAGTATAAAACAAAGTTTCCTCACGCTATATGCCCCTATGTATGTGTAGATCTTTAAAAATATGCAACAGATTTTGACGAACTTTGGTTTTATTT
>SJJU01008749.1:0-13943 GCA_012932125.1 Conopomorpha cramerella | reverse complement strand
TCAAAGTTCGAAGTTCTACTCTTCCGAGGTATTCATTCGCCTTCGTAACATAAACGGACTTTTGTCGCAAGGCGTGACATGGTCAGATGTTAGATTTTACTTGCGCATGCACAATGACGTCATAGATAACTAAGTAAGATAAGTAGATGCGTGTGACGTAGTGGGGAAAACCCCTTTCTGTCATAAGAAGCCGACTGAAGAAGGGACTGAGTGTTGCAAGTTACCTGCACGATCGTTATATAACAATACACGAAGTTTAGACGTCATAATATTGAGTAGTGTGGTCCCGTGCAGTCTAGTAAAGTGTGGGTGCGAAACAGTGGGGTATCCAGATGGGCTTCCCGAAGCATAGGCGAGTCCTGATGGACTTGACGCAGTGCGAAGATAGTACCACCACCGGTCCGTTCTTAGGACCGAATAGTAATGTGACATGTACAGAGTTAGTTAGGTGAGAGTCCGACATAGATAGACACATCAAAACTGTCTAGGGATCAAGAACATTTTTAGCTCTAAAAAAATCTAATTTATTTAAATCAAAACTAATCTTCTGGATTGGCCTCCTACCTAATTCCCCATGCCTGTATCAATCTCCTGACTTATAACCACATTTATAATAAATTATGAATGAATTCAGTATTTGTAAAATATATTCTTGATTGCAATCTTCTAAAATGTACTTGATCCCTAGACACTTTTGATGTGTGTAAGTACATAAACCAGTTACATCCCTGGGTGTACGTACTATTGGCCACCGTTCTAAGTAAAATTATTATGAAAAATTGCCGTTACACTGCTCACTCAGCTTTGGGATCAAAAGGCGTGAATTAAAAGTTACGTATTTATTTTTATTTATGGCATAGTTACCTAAACCGGAGTCATCGTTTACTCCGTGTCATCATCATCATCATCATCAGCCCATATTTGTCCACTGCTGGACATAGGCCTCTCCAATTGCACGCCACAATGTAATGAAGGAAAATCTACTGGTTTCGTTTTTTACATACACGGAAACTGTTCTTGTGTCATTGTTATGGAGTCTCTCTCAATTCGATATTGTATGCTGTTTATTATTGTTTGTTTGTGTTTTTAATGATTCGGTATTACTTTGTTGGACATAAGATATTTCAAAGGTGGCCCGATGTTAAGGAAGTCAGGGTTTGATGTCGACCAGCCAGAAAAATTGAGGGGACCTACCTACTAGTTGAAGTCTTTTTTTCTTTAAACGTAATGTAAATAAAATCCAATAAACACACTTTACCTACCTACCAATTTTCGAAAGTAACTTTCGCGTTAAGTGTATTAAATTAAAATTAACCTTTTTTGACACAAATTAGAGGCTACTTATCTATAACAATATTAGCTAACGATCGTACCGATAAATATGTGGGTACCAAAATCGATATTCCCACGAATAAATCGACCAATAGATAGCTACATAGATACATATATAAAACATAATCTAGATATCTAGGTGAGTACCCACACATGCACCAATAAACATTAGACAAGAGCCAAATACTAAAATAGATTAATCTGCACTTGCTATCAATTAAACGAACAATACTCTAAAGAAAGAACGCCTTCATTTGCTGTCCTATAAAAATGATTGAAAATTCCCTTACCACGTGATTTTCATGCTTATATTCAAGTACATAACGATGATAATAGTAAATCTATAGCTAGATAGTGTAATGTTGGTGGTAAACTTGTTCAGTGTGAAAAGAAAAGTTAATTGATTGAATTATTGTTTTTCTGAGTGAATAAAAATGTCTACGTTTCACGGCAAGATACGAAAGCAACATCTTCTGTATCGGGTTAGTAAATAACATCCGTTTAATGTTTTATTTACCTAACTATAATATATTCTGTTTGATCTTGTATCGTGCGTTTAGAATTTTAATAAGAATAATGTTCAGTCATTTCATTTATTATAATTAACCTCTCCTTGCATAGTTATTAGCAGATAACATCTAGAAATTGAGTAATTAAGTACAGTCAAATTCATAAAATATCTGCATTGAAAATATACACGGGTAATAGGCACACATTATGTTGAAAATCAGGCGAAATCTGCTACACTAACGTAGATAGATCCATCGCTATGTTTTTAGGAAGTACCTACCTACTCATAACCAGGAGATTTCTAAAAAAAACTCAACCTGTCAAAGATAGTGGGAAATGAAAGAGATACTTTATTAAATGACCTTTCTACTTCAGATTCGGGATTTTCTTTTAAAGAAATCTCATCATTATGAACGCGGAAGATGGGTATTCACGCGAAAACTACGGAACGGATTTTAATTGTTTATTACAGTAATATGTTTTTAATTATTAGTACGTATTTCTCTCGAAATTCCCACGGGAACGGGTTAAACTGGGGGTAATAACACTAGTTTCAAATAATAACAACCATCAAAGTCAGGTAGGTACGAAATGAAACGGAATCTGTTATATTTCCATTGTGTTCTGTTTACGCGGAGATACCTACCCGTCGTGTTTTGTTTGAAGATCTAATTTTCTGTGATAGGTTACAGGGCTGGCACACAAATTTTCCTATTTATGTTCTCTCTTATTTGGATATATGACTAAAGATTCGCAACATTGTTCATCGGGTACCTATATAGGCGCGAATACAATCAAAGACAATCTCGAGCTTACTTTTGTTATTTTACTCGACGTTTCGACGCAGTTGCATGCGTCGTGGTCACAAGTGGAGTCCACTCGTGTCTTTGATTATATTCGCGCCTATGTACCCGGTGAATAATATTGAATTATAATGATTTACAATATTTTGCGTCAGATGGCTGTTGAAGTTACACATACGGAGAAAAATCTAGGTAGTTTCATTATGATACTTGGCTTCGGATCGGAAAAGAAAATACTGATTTCATAGCTAGCTAATTCGTAGACACCTACAAAATAGGACTAAGGGAAATAAAGCTGGTTATACAGGTTGGTTACCTATAGAAATTAATTCATTGTATAGAAAATCTGCCTGCACCACAGACACAGAAATGGATAAACAATCCAAACGTTTGATATTGGTATATAAATTTATTAAGATACCTACATAATATGCTGTGCATCATTTATGCTTGTTTATTGTACAAGCACAATATGGAGAAAATACAATGCAATGCATCAGCAGTAACCGTGGAACAGCCCTAGCATGTAGACGTAAAACGTACCTACCTATCTATTGTTACTATCTACACCTAAGTGGACACGTAAGGAACTTTTCGACAATGCCATTCGATTTCCAACTCTATTTCATACACCACAACAATACCTACGCTAAAATTCATCTCAAATTAGTTAAAGTTACAGGTAGTCATAGACAAGATGAGATAATCAGTTATTTTTTTAATTGAACTGTCAGTGCTTGTGGTTTCCCGCGCAATGAAGATCAGCTTGTATTCGCAGCGTTTGTCTGGGTTATGCCGTCACAGTATCAACGTATCGTCCGAACAATTTGGTCTACAATGCCATCTTTTGCTTCTACAAACCATAGTACATATTTGGCTGTTGTTGAAATCGCACAACACTCAATAGGTAATAGTTGTGGAGCGCGCATAAAAGTATCTGCAAAGTTCTTCAAATCGGATCCCTCTCAGACCTCTTGATAATTATTATTTTCTAAATGTTATTTTAATTGTCAGTGACAAGACTTTTGTGTAACTTGTAACATTATTGGAAAAACCTTGTCTATGGATGTAAAATTTTCGGAAAAAAAAAGTATTTTACACTTGCCAACCCTGAGTGAAATATTTCAGCGGTGGTGTTGTGTGTACACAAGACATAGGCAGTGATAACACAGTTACCTCCTCGTTTGTCTGATTGTTAGGAGACATTTCAGTACAAAAATTACTTACTCACCTAATTATCTTCAAACCGAACAATTTATCTACCACAACTCTCTATCTGAGGTAAGTCTTATGTCAATTTAACCTAAATTTGAAACGTTTATTTGTCTGTGTTTATTATCGTTTTAAATTTAATAAGATAAGTGCACGAGTGTCAAGAATGTTCCTAGAACAAATGCATGTTTCTTCGGAAAAAAATGTGAACCATATCGGAAGGAAATTATTATTATGTGAGATGCGGCCTCGGAATATTCGGGAAATGGAAGTCGGCTGGAAGGTAAACCCTACAAGTTTTCAGTATTGTCCAAAATATGTAATTCATCTTTTTAAACACTAAGAAGAAGCTCTTCACCACCATCTTTTCTAAGCAGTGATGTGATCTAAGATTTATTTATTTATTATTAAGTATTATAAATACAATAATGCTCACAGCTATAGCCAATGCGCACTTATTGCTAAAAATTAACCACACATATTTATATACTTACACAACAAAAATTTAACTACAATGAATTTACACAATATATTATTTATTTACATACATTTAGAATAGTCGTGGAAACTTTGTTACTGGATCGAAGAATACGTTAGCATCTGGGAAATACACAAGGAAATGATTGATGAGTCGTATAGCCCGAGGAGTAGGTGCGTATATAGGCTACGTCACGGGCGCAACCAGAGTGCAGAGCAATATGGAGCACACTTATTGTTTAATGCCTAAATTTACCCTATTAACCCGTGTGAAGACATCCTAATATCTAGATTCCGGCAAATCATTCCACATGATGGCGGTTCGCGTTATATGCAATGGAATATCCACCTGGTATGAATGACGGATTGCCGTTCCCCTGGCTTGGCACACTCTCCAAAATGCACCCGATAGAATATTAATTAAGTATTAAGAACTAGCTCGTAGTATAGAAGATATTGGTTCACCCGAAGATAGGTACCCATGCACCATCCGAAATAGTCGTAGAGCGTAAAATATTTTGTCTACCAAGTCGGCAGTCTCGACCGTTTGCCTCCAAAAGCATTATGGATTTTTTGTTCATAGATGACCATTTATGACTATTGTTTGAAATTATTACTATTGTTTTTGTAAAGTTTTATAAATATTAGGATTATAGCTGGAGGAATATAAATTACACACTTTAGGTAGTCACTCTATGCAAGGCCTTGTCTACACATTTAGGTCGATAATTTATTTGTCATTGTAATTCACTGCACGGATTACATATTGTATGAATACAATAATATTATTAGGAGCTTAGTGAGTAAGTAGTTCGCAAACAAGGCCACTTTCCTCTGTCCTTACGACCGCACCAAACAGGACCCTTCTCGACGATGTGGCCCAGCAATACTGACATGGCGGAGATGCATAGAGGGGAAGTAGCAACCTAGGCCTTATTTAATAATGCAAATTCTACGTGCGTAAGTCTTATCTCAAAACTGAAAGGGAATTCAAAAACAGTGAATCAATACACACACACTTCACGCCTTTCAATCCCAAAGCGGGGTAGGCAGAGGCACTTGCTAAAGCAAATGCCCACAGTTTACCAAGCGTATTTAACCCAACGTGACAGGGGGTGAGCCCATCGCCTTTATAGGGTTCACACACCTTGTGGTGTGCGGGTTTCATCACGATGTTGTCCTTCACCGTACGAGCGTTGCGTTGCGTACCTAGGCTCTGAAAAAGAGTCCCATTGGTACACGTCCAGTAGCCGGACTCGAACCCGCGACCTCCCGGTTACAAATCAAGTATCCAACCAACTGGACCATGGACGCTCGATATCAATCAATACATAGTATAAAACATAGTCGTCTCCCGCAGTCTGTCCCTATCTATGCTCAAATCTTTGAAACTACGCAACGGATATTGATGCGGTTTTCTTTAGTAGATAGAGTGATTCTTGAGGAAGGTTTACATGCATAATAATAGCAGATCAATACTGTTAGTAATGTAAAACAATGTTTGCATGGTCAGGTAGTATTTAATATTATGCAAGCTTCCATGCTTATTGCTTAGTAATATTTATCTCAGAACTGCACGGGAATCCCAAAATAATATTGCTCTTTCATTACCTGTAACATAAACGGGGTACTTACTACATTAAAGTATAATATCCAAGTCACGTATCTGATGACTTCTTACTCAACTTACGTTTTGGATTAAAAGCAGATAGTAGGTACGTGTTGTCTATTTAATAACTTCCTTTCAAATTATTTTGTTAACAAACACACACATGTTTTCCGCCATCAGAAATCCATGAACCTGTTATAGAGAGGTTAACAAAGGATATTATAACTGGACATAAGGTACTTGTAAACTATACAGCATGAAGAAAGATTTCTTCGTTTGTTTGACTTTAATAGGCTCCGTAACTACTGGACTGATTTGAAAATTATTATTTACAGAGTAGGGATACGTTTTTAAAATGTAATACAATAGTGATACTAAGTGTTTCTCTATTATATTATTCATGTAATACGCATACAAACCATCCTCTAGAATAATCACTCTAAAAAAGAAACCGCATTAAAATCCGTAAATATAAGGTTACATAGGAACCGACAGCGGAAAACGACTTTGTTTTACTATGTAATGATAATAACCACTCAGATTGTAAAAAAAACCCGTATACCACAAGGTGTCTGAATTCAGAAAGGCGCTGGGCTCACCCTATCACATTGGGGTGAACCGTAAAAACGTGCGTGGCAAGTGTCCTATGCTTACCTGAGATGTACATCATCATCATCAACCCATACTTGTCCACTGCTGGACATAGGCCTCTCCAATTGCACGCCACTGTGATCTGTTTTCGGAATGTAAAAATATGTGGAGGAAACAGCGGGGCTCCAATAGTGTTATAAAACAGTTGTTGATGTTAAGGAAAAGATAGAAAATGTGTGTACCTAAAATAACAATGTAAATCATTAAGGTAAACGGTAAACAAAGTTATTGGCCATTTAAATGTTTCGTAAACGAAAACGCGTCAATTTTTTTTATTGTACCTTCTTTTATGTGTCACGTTTTCCACTTTCCGTGGCGCGAGACCAGCAGAGAGTTTATTGCCATTGCGTTGCGATTTTGAACTCTGAACTATAATGCTATAAGTCGTATAAAACTACGACAATTAAATCCCTCACCATCTCACTAAGAAGTTGCGAAATGTGTAACATACTCAGTGTCTTATTGTCTTTTTCTAATCTCAGATATTTCTTGAGACAAAACAGTGTGTAATTGCACAATGTAGGTAACTATAGTCAAGGATTGACGGACCGTAAAAAAACCGGCTTCAATATTTTTGTACAGTTTCACATCTCAGACCAAAAACAACTAGAATGGGAAATTTTCTTTGAAAATTTTTTGACAGATTTTTGGGGCGGAGAACTGTCATTACAGTCATACTTTCCAAACAAAGTTTGACAGTAATGACAGCTCTCCGCCCGAAAATCTGTCAGAAAAACGTCAAAGAAAATTCCCCATTGCAGTCCAAAACTGACGTTTGAAATAAAACGAGGCAACGATGTGCAGAAAATATTTTCTATCCCTTACTGCGTAACAGGGTATTTTTGGATCTAAACTGACAAATTGGTAGGTACTAAAAGTGACAGTTTGAATCGAGAAGAATATCGAATTTCATACATTTTGGTGGGAAAGAGACAGACTGAATTTACGTACATGCAAGTATATCTGTGATTGGTCCTTCGATCATAACCATTGATTTTTGTCCACAGTAAGGTGTGTAAGTGGTTTTTGTCAGTTTTGCCTTACCTTACCACAAAAGTTTTCCTCCTTCACAGAATTTCAAGTATTATGCCATCAAGTGTCATCCTTCCACATCCACACGTCATTATTCATCTTCATTCCTCCATAACACATGACGTCTAAACTATGCCAACCTATCATCTTCATAAAATTGTATGTAGGTGTACAATGTAGGTACCTACTTACATAAGAGTTCTAAGAAACGTAATGTAAAAAGCTATTCAAAATATTTTTATAGCCCATTTGATTGTCGAGTTTGATTCGACAAGTACTTATTAAATTCTTCGTATTAAATTTTGCAAGTCAATGTCAAGATCAAAGTCATCCAAATAAGAGGCTGTATCGATGATAGATACTTATCTACTTAGGGAATTATGGGATATTGGATTCAATTTAAAGATTTAGGCATTTTAAAACTCAATTACTAATAAACTGATAGGACAGCAGTAATCTTTTTTAAATTTATTTAGTCTGTTTTTATTTTTTATACCTATGTTACCTTGTACCCTGATACTGGCGTGCTATTTCTCTATTTTAATTACTGCATTCACCAATGGTAAACCTTAGTCTTCTCTTTCTTCTTAGTTACACGAATAAATTACTTTGCTTTCTTCTTTCTTTCATTCATAAATTAACTAAAGTTGGTTTGTGTAAACTCATTTTCACTACTAGTTTCTGTATCGATCAGACGCTTACAGCTAAATGCAATGTGACACTTATTTATTATTGATTGAAGGTGTTGCAAGAAATTTCGGGCAAGGAGGATTTGATTGATGTTCGACATAGTACTCCGTAGAGTCATATTTGGGAAAACAGCAAACTAAATTTTTTTTAAATGTCTCATTTATTAAAACAGTGTTTTGATAGTACTCTCACGTGCTAAGCACTTACATTATTTTTGCACATTATTACATTATAATTAGCTACTTAAAACATGATAAAAGTCGTTAAGTAAGGACATATTATATTGTCATTGAATCTACTTGTACTTTTACGTATTATATCCGGTTATAACCGCTTCTCTGGTGACTGTTAGCTTCTTTATATACGACAAGTGCAAACTAAATGTACTAATTTTGAAGTAACTAACGTTCAGTATCAAATAAACACCTCACTTTACGATACGAAGTCTATTAAAGTTTACGTCAAATCGATGACACGAATGCAATTTGAATATATAACTAAAGCATGTAAAATACCAAATTACAACAATAGACAATAACTAATAAATAAGTCATTTATTTAACACGTCACAAAAGGGCCATTTAATATGGGCACCTATTTACTAAGTACGTAACGGTAAGTATGTAATTTCGCGGATTTAAATGACGATGTCGTAACCAAAGGAAATACAATAATACAATAGGTGTGCCGTGGTCTTGAAAAATGGAAGGACCATTCTAGCCAAGGTGTGGATTTATATTAAATATATCTTTACTTACCTATTGTTACTTTAGTTAACTTTTGATAATATTTTTCTATTGTATTTTCTAACCAGAAAATGTTTTAAAATTGTTATAAAACTAAAACTATTTGAACTAGTCACTGGCACCAGTCACTGACTTGAAAACATTATACTCCAGGCTGAGGGAGAGTGAAAATTTCCGTTATGACAGCGAATTGAATACATGTGTCACCACCCCAGGCAAATTTTTCCTTCGTGGGGGTCGTAAGAGCCGATCGAGAGAATTCTCCAGAAGACGGACAGCAGCGCTCTCTGTGAATTAAACCACAACACCACTTCTATTTCCGACCCGCCTGCCGTGCGTGGCGATTGTTATAATTTCCCCCGAAATTATCATGGAAATCGTTGGGAGGCTCTCGTCCAGCAGTGGGCGTCATAAGGCTCTGATGATGATGATGATGTATTTTCTGGTACCATCTAATTTTTCAAACTTACAATGTATGATTGACTTGTAGAAAATGCTTTAACTTTAAGTCCGCCTTTGTGCAACTCTATGCAATTTAGTATCAATAAATAAATAAATGACGGAAATAATTGGGGGACGCCCTCGTCTCTCAGTGGATGTCATGTGACTGATGATTATGATGATAAAAAATATATTTTTTTAACTGTCTCCATAAAAGGATCGTTCTTTCTGTCGTGTCGTTCTTTCTGTTTGTTACCTCAGCACTTTCGACTAGGTGAACCGATATTGATTATACTTTATTTGTAAGCTGGTGCTTCCCGTGTGGTCCCATTTAGTTTTATTCAGTTCTGACCATGAAATCCATGAGAAAACCATAGAAGTCTTTAATTTTTACTACTTGAAGTCGACGTTTACTTTTGTCTAACTTTAATACATGACTATGAAAGCATTAGGCTGTGTATCTCTTTGCAATAGCATTAATAAGTAATTAGGATAAAATAATTACTTATTTCTCTTTTAACCTTTCTACTACAGTTATGAAGAAAAGTTTAAATGTACATTTAACAAGCCCCTGACTGTACAGACGTGTGAATAAACGTACGAAGGAAAAAAAGCGATTAACGTTAAAACGATGAACAGTGATGTCGCTCAGTCCAGTCTTCATTTTCCGCTTGTTGCGCACGCGCCGCCCGCCCGCACACAATGAACGATTCCCAGCTCTTATCGAAATTACGCGCGAAAATAAGTGCCATGTTAAAAAAAATAAACAGATGAGACAAATCATTATTGTTGAAGATAACTTGTGTTCATTTGCTGTGACATTATTAAAGTGAAGCCTTTGCCGTGAAGTAAATTTAAAGAGAAAATAAATACTTATAAAAAATTGGGTGTAAATTTTGTGGTGTAGGTTTGAAATATGAAAGAAACTGGCCTACGAGTTTATACGAAAATGAATGAGGTATGTTCAATGATCGTATACTGCGTGTGCAAACACCCCGAGCAATGGTCTTAGAAACGTTGTTGGGGTAGAAGTCTATCTGTACCAGATAGACTTCTCCGGTGTACCGGTGCGAGTGTGCCTTCAGCCGGCTTTTTTTTCAATTTTAGTCCGAGAGTTAAGATTTAGACGGGCAAAAGCTATCGAACATAGGTGGACAAAACATAGCCTAATTTCATAATAAGCTACGTGGGCCTCCCCCAATGATTTCCATGATAAAATAACGGGGAAATGCCAATAATCGCCTCGCTTGGCAGGCGGGTTGGCGATCGCAGTGGTGTTGTGGTTTAACTCACAGAGAACGCTGCTGACCGTCCTGTGGAGAGTTACCTCGGTCGCCTCTTACGACGTCCAAGTCGGGAAAATTTGACCTGGATATAACATTATGATATATAACATGATGTCACCGCGCTACGGCTACGTTCTTTTTTTTACGGCACACGGAGACTTTTTTTCTTTATTAAGAGAAATGTAATGTGTTTATTTTTGTTTGTAACATGTTATCTAAAAACTAAGTTTAATGAACTTTCTTGTACTGACGGCAAGCTAGGCATTTTCTTTGTGAGTAATATATATTTGTTTTTCATCCGTTATTACTTAATTTTCACGCAAACACAATAAACACGCAGTTAAGTAAATAGAACGAAAAAAATATTAAAATATAATAAACAGCTAGTTTACTACATTTTAATCGTTTTTTCGTTTTTTTTATGCCATGCGGTGTTATCATCATCATCAGCTACATGACGTCCACTGCTGGACGACAGCCTTCTGCAATGATTTCCATAATAATTTGGGTGGAAACAAAAAATCGCCACGCTTGGCAGGCGAGTTGGCGATCGCAGTGGTGTTGTGGTTTAACTCACAGAGGGCGCTGCTGCCCGTCCTCTGGAGATAATAATGGTGTTACCCACATTATTATTTCGTTCATGCGGGAAATTAGAGATAAAATATGCTACTAACAGTTTAGTTTAGTTTTCCTAATTATCTTACAAAATTATTTGAATTTATTCATAACAAACAATACAGAAATCGCCCCATCAATAATATAAATGCGAAAGTAACTCTGTCTGCCTGTCTCGCTCCACGCCAAAACTACTGAACCTATTTAAATTAAACTGATAATTTAGAGCCGGAGAAAGGACAGTAGCTTTATCTATATCCTGTGGTACATACAAGGCATGAAATACTGAAACTACGCGAACGAAGTCGTGGGCGTTCACTAGTTTTAATAAGCCAAAAAGTTATCTAGCCTTGTCAAATAATTTCGAATATTGCAACGAGTCAACATCATCAGCCAATATTTGTCCACTGCTGGACATAGGCCTCTCCAATTGCACGCCACCGTACCTAACATTACCTAATGCATAGCTACGACCTTCGTAAATAATGGTGAACATTAACCGACATAAAGTGTCATATGTATTACCGTAATGTATGTACCTACCTAACACATGTACATATACCAAAACCCGCAGTACACATATAGTTACGTATTCTCTATACTGTATGTAAAAAGACCCCGAGCAATGGTCTTACAAACGTTGTTGGGTTCGTTAATATGAACAACTTATTTAATTTGGATAGCCAACAAACATAAAAAAATCATGGCAAGTGCCACCTTAATTAAAGGCTACCACAGCATGCACAATGGACTAAACTTTTATTATGCCGATTATTGTATTCTCCGGCACCCTCTAATTGTCCAAACTTACAATGTTTGGTTGAATGGTAGAAAATGCTTTAGCATTAAGTTCGCCTTTGTAAAACTCTGTGCAATAATGTGTTAATAACTAATACTTCCCGCCTTTTAATCCTAAATAGACAGACTTGTAAAGCAAATACCTACAGTTGACCACGCGTATTAACCCAACGCGATAGGCGGTGAGCCCGTCGCTGCGATAGTAGGGTTCCTTGAGGCATGGGAGTTTCATCGCGATATTTTCCTTCACTGAACGACTGTTGTGTTGTGTACGTAAGTTCTGACAAAGAGTCCCATTGGCTCGTCCAGCCCCCCTAGCAAATCGCTCCAAAAAAGATATGACAAGATATACCAAGCATTGCGATTGGTTGAAACAAGCTAAGTCGCACGATGTGTGACATAGCAGCCAATCACAGCGCGTATTTGTTCTATGTCTTGTCTTTCTTGACTCGCGTGCTACGGTTGCAGTACAGCAAGTCCCGATCCCGCAACCTCCCGATTGCAAGTCAAATATCCCACCAGACGCACGAAATAAAGTAACTCGATAGTAATATACATAAATAACAACAAAGCAAAAGAGTTCAACGAATGAAAGAGAGAAAAAGAATTAAACGCGTTGCTTTGCATTGCACTATACAAATATCCAAGACAAGCTTATACGTTGTTTTGCATTATTAACAGTGTTTCCCTGCTGTTATATGTAAGTACAAACCCACCACATTTTACCTCCTTAGGGGAGGAAATAAAAAAAATCCTTTCTTATCTCAAGTAAACATCATAAAAGGAATCTCTGTCCGAAATTCCTACTTTCTAGTCAAGGGTTTGGGGTGGGCGTTGATGAGTCAGTGATGAATGAATCAGGGAGAACTTTGAGTTTTTTATCATCATCACTCGTGGTGTACTGTAGGGAATATCAAAGCTAAATTTCCGTAACAGATCGGGACAGTCATTGGACGTCGGTCGTGTAAGCTGAGCATATGGAAATGTTTCAATCTTTCTAAGTAGCTAGAAAGGGTTCTAGCCAAATTGTGTTCAAAGGAGAGGTATGTACTCGTATTGTGTAAATTTACTACATTTTATTACCTACATACACAATTATTTACAAGGAAATTTAACACCTTCTGTTTCTTACATATACCTAAGTAAATAATAGTAAGACATAACAATAATTAGGTATGTGATGTAATAAACTCATTCTCAGAAAGAAATAAATCAGTTAGGTAATTTCTTAGAATGTGTAGGTGAATAAGTAAAATAATTACCTAGACATCGATCGTAATTAAATGACTTAATTTTTTTTTCTTATAATTTTCAGGGCCCTTGTCCCTCTTAGTTATGACAGATGGCACCAGCTGTAGGGATAAACGACTAAATTCAAGCAGTCGTTTGTTTATATGTTACGAGAGTGTCTGAAGTTTAAATAACATACATACATACACTTCACGCCTGTCTCCCAGAGGGGTAGGCAGAAACTACAGATCTCCATTTGTCACGATCCTGACATACCCCTTTCGCTTCATCTATATTCATACATCTTTTCATACATGACCTCCGGTTTCGAGTACTTTTCACGCCACCTTCCGCAAGGACATCACCAATCTGGTCAATGTATGTCCTTCTGGGGCGACATCTACTCACCCGGCCCATTACATCACCCATATAAATCTCTTTCGTCAATCGACTTTCATCCATTCTCTCCCATATGCCCAAACCACCGAAGCATGCCCTTTTCAATCTTGGT